>PVIR01019336.1:0-31819 GCA_004026965.1 Petromus typicus
TTTGTTTGTTTGTTTCCTCTTGGGTTCCAAGTTGTGGGGAAGCAATAATGTTGTACTTATCTTTCACCAAGGAGCTAGTATCTCATTTTGAGCAGCCTATATCCTGGTTGAGGGAGATGATGAGACATATTATTTGCTCTTTCAGATTCTCTGTGTATTTTCGTGTTACAACTTCATTGTGATAACAAGGAAACGTAGCCTGGCTCTCCAACGCATCTATCTATACATGCATTCTCGGATGCATTTACTTAACAAGCATGTAGCAGGGATCGACACAGAATCAGACATTGTCTGCAGGTAAAATGAGGTCCTTGTATTTTAGGAATTTATGGATTAATTGAGAGATAATGTTGTAAATAAACCCACCCAATGCATTGTGACAGTCGCTGGACTGGAGGTTTGTACAAAAGTCAGCAGAGTTCAGGAGAAGCCCAGGGGAGTCTGGAGATGTGTGAAAGTAATCTTCATAAATTAGCCAGCAATTTACACACAAATGAGTGGTTCAGGAAAGCTGTATGCATGATGCAGAGGTAAGAGGCAGCATGCTGCCCTCCAAGGTTCTGAGAGAGCAGGCCCTGTATCTGCACTCTGCCTCACTGTACATCTGTTCATAGCAGAGCTTTTCCTTTGCTCTAATTCACAGGTATGCATATACCCAAGTTTGTACACCTGAACTAAGTGTGTACTGGTCAAGCTAGTACATGTGTATAATTATAAAACCCATATTTCTGCTAAGACCTCAAAAAAAGTCTCGCAGTTCTCTACTTATCCTTTCTCATCTTTAAATTTTACTCCCCAAGACTCGATAAAAAAGCTGTGGTTCTTCTACAGAATGGAGTATTACTCTGCCATGAAAAATGATAAGTTTGAATCATTTCTACTTAAATGGACATACCTTGAGCATATCCTCATAAGTGAAATAAATAGGTCACAGATAGGCACATATCGCATCTTTTCTCTGGTATGAGAAAATAAAGATGTAAATGAGTCCTAGCATTGTATGTTATATATTGTGAAATAGAAAATGCTCAAAGTAAAATAGGGTGAAGAGGAAAAATAATGAGATTATAACAAAAAAGAAAGGAAACAAATTTTATGTATATGGGGGGGGTGGTAGGGTGGGTAGGGTTATGGGAAAAAATGAGAATTAAGTTGTGTCTTATACTGGTACAAATCCCCATTATGGAGTGCAATCATGATGCGTATATGTAATGTACCAATAATGATTCAAAAAAAAAAAAAGTTTTAACCCCCAGCAAGACCATTTTCAAATTTTGAGCTCTTCTTGCTGACATTTACCTTTGAATTTTTAAATTACACTATACTACTGCTTAGACATTATTTTTGATTTCTGTGCACAAAAGTTTAGCTTTTCTATTTTTTTTGGGGGGGGGGTCATACCAGGGATCAAATCCAGGCCCTTGCGCTTCTAATGCAGACCTGGTGCCACTTGAGGTAAACCCCAACCTGCTTTCCTGGCTGACATACCACCCTTCTCTTCCTTTCATACTCCCAACACAATTATTCTACACTTCTCTGTTAAATTAAATGTTTAGGATTTCTGCAGTTTTGTCTATGAAAATATTTGCAAAGGGAAGGATATATAAATATTTTATTTCTTAAACTTTTTGCTTATTCAAGAGCTAATAGTTGTCTAATTTGAAAATATTCCCAATTTTCCACATACTTAGTATTTATCCTTCCCCTGACCTTCTGACCATGGTACCATAATCCTGTGGAGAGTCAGGCCCGTTGGAAGAGTGACCAGCGTGAACTTTCCTTGGACTTATCCCTCTTGGAGCTTCATCTGAGTTGAGCTCACTCTCTGGGCCCCACACCTCTCCCTTCTTGGTCACTGAAACTCCCTTTTTCCAACGGTCATCCTCATCTTTTTCTGGATCTCATGTCCTCTCTACTCCCTCACTTTGCAGAAAATTGATTTCTAACAGCTTCTCATAATTTTATGAGGCTGAAATTTTAGAATTCCTATACATCGTGATATGTATTCTTCATTCTTGCACTCAAGTTACCACTTGGCTGGATATAGAATTTTAGGATGAAATACTTTTTCCACAGGATTCTTTGCTTTTCTATATTTTAGGCTCTACTGTTGCTACTGAAAAGTTTGTTCCCTTCCGATTTCCACACTTACGTATGTGATCTATTTACCCCTTTCTCTGAAAGTATTCATCCTTATTCTTTATTCCTTGTATTTTGAAAATTTTCAATGCCAATATTTTTCATCCACGATGTTTGTTCTTTTGATGGCCCTTTTAGATGTAGAATTTCAGGGCTCCAGTTCTGGAAATACTTTATAAATTTTGACTTTGAAGCTGCCTCCCTTCTTTCATTTGAACTCTCATTAAATTTATTTTGAAATATTATTGGTCCTCTTTGATACTTTCATTTTTCTACTATTTCTTTCCTATACTGTATCACATTATTTGTGTCTGCGTCATATGAGATTGTTTATATCTCATATCTTTAAAAAACTGTTTTCTTATAGTTGTTTCATGTTTAATATTTGATCTTTTTTATAATAGCTTTCTATTTTTGTCTGAATCTCTCATTTCTACTTTTATTGTGCTTTGGTTTTGTAAGCACTCTTCTGAAGCTGTGTGTTTATTTGTGGCTCTATGTTCAGATCTCAGGGTGAGGAACTGTATTGCCGGGCTAAATTCTCTAGATGTTGCTTTGCTGGCCTTTGTTACTTGATGGTCTTTAATATGGTGTGTTTAGGTCCTGGACATTTAGTTAATTCACTTTTATAGACTCAACTCAAGAATCACAGTCTAGAGAGTCTGACTTTCATATTTTTGTCTTGCAGTGGCCCTCTGGGAGCCAAGTAGGTGAAGGAAGGGGATTGTCTTATTATTCAAAAGGTCTTCACTTGGTATGGCTGCTAGATTTGGAGGGGACCAGAAGGTCTGACTCTTATACTACCCACATTTACAGAAGATGAAGTAATGAAAGGAACAGAAGAGCGACAGAAGGGTTAGAGAGGGTGATAATCACCACTATTAACTATAGCCCGATGTTAAATCCATGGACTTTAGGTCACCACCAAAGAGCTTCTACATTATAGTGGAGGTGAAATCCAGCTCTCAGAGTACAGTTACATGTAAGAAAGGAAGCTAAATGGCCCCGCAGTGACTGAACTCTCCCTCCCTAGAATCTCCTTCTTCTGTGAGCTTTGCTGGCCCCAGTTCACCTGGCTTCCAGTGATACTGAGTGTGTTCTGAACAGTGGATATATGCACAGAAACCATCAGAAATGATAGGCAGGAGAGAAAAGAGATTCTTAAATGTATGAAAGTAAAACAAACACTTTATTTAAGGAAAAGGCAACTTGGAAAAAAAGAAAAGCCTAATAAATAACTCAGTACAGCTGGCTTAAGCACTTTCAAGCCAGTATCTGTGATAAGCAATGAAAACATTAATATAAAATGCTTCACCATAAATGAGTACAATTCAGGCTGATGTATTGCAGCTGAGCCGGCTGTTGCATGGCATGCTTTTAAAGTGATGTTTACAATCAGTATGTTTTTTCCTTGGGAACCAGAATAAGGCAGAAATGGATGAAAGCCTTGCCAGGGTACAGCTCTGAGCCTTGGATCCTGGAGAACCCTGGGAGGTGACCATTGCCTTCTATGCCCCAATTAGGGAGCACAAGGCAACTGGGAAACCCCAGAGAAGAGTGGTTGGGAGTCTAAGTAAGGACTGTGGCATGGAGTTCAATAAGTGGCAGACTATAATTTCTGGAGAGGGAAGATCAGCTTCACTGGGTTTTGTTTCCTAGTGGAGCTCACTTGGGGGTGTCCCCCAGGTGCTCTGAGACCAGTTCTCTCTTCTGCTATCTCTTCTTTACCTCAGACCCTCTTGCCATCAACTGAGATCCTCATCTCCAAAGTCCACTCAGGAATATACATTTTAAATTTCAAAATTTATAAAATGATAGGGAAACTGTCACCTGTTCCACCATGTTGTTCATGTAATTATGGAAGAATCAAATGAATAATTGGTATAAAATAATGGCATGTAAAGCTTTATTTTTTAAAATATGGGAGTAGTTTGATAATTCCCTCAGAAAGACCTCTCTATTTTGCAGTACTAAGAGCATCCTATGATAATCAAGATGTGTCATGTCCTGGTACAAACCCTCAATGTTTAATGTGATCATAATGTATATATAAAATGTACCAATAAAATCAATTTTAAAATCAACCAAAAATAAATGCTGGTGAGGTTGTGAGGAAGAAAGAACCTTGCTTCATCGTCGATGGAACTGTAAATGGATACATGGATTTTTGTGAATCACTGTGAAGATTCTTAAAATAATAAAAACAGGAATTCTAAAAAAAAATGGATACCTCATGTTTGCCAAATGCCAGCTCCATGCCAGGCATAACTGCACCCTAAACAGAGTGACCTCCTTGATGACATTCACTTCATGCTTTTATTGGTCCTGGCTTCACGCTTGAGTGCACAATCGTCTTACAGCCATTTGAAGTCCTCTCTTTCTCCATGTCAGCCTTAGGGCTTCATCAAGATTCTGCTTTTCTTCTGATGCCAATACTTTCTTCTTCTTTCCTGGTTTCTGGCAGCTCTGGGTGAGTGGGAAATGGGAGATGACTGTTTTTTTTCATTATCAGTGCTGCTGTCCACAAAACAAATCAAGGCCCTTTCCTTAAAGGGTTTTGCTGTCAGTCACCACAGGGAAAATAAACAAAACAGCATGGATTGTGAAAAGGTCGGAGGAGCAAGAGTTCTGGTAACTGTCACTGAGCAATAATTCCTGTGCATTTCCTTTACCCATGACTCCAGAGGTTCACAAGCGGGGAGTTCAGGTCTGTCTTCCTGTGCCTGGGGCCTCACTGACAGCGCTTGAGCTGTGAATGTGAAACAAACCAGCTCAGTCTTTCCCAGAACCTGGGCCATAGAGCTCTGAAAGGACTAAACTTGCCTCAACATCTCTTCACCTCACATCAGAGGACGATTAGCCTGCTCCTCCTGATCCCACAGATTTTCTCTCAGAATTTAGAAAATCCTACACTGTTTCCTATTAGTAGTACCTCATAGCTGCTGTTTTAAATGTCTGTATGCTTAGTGGCTTAACAAAACACAAATGTATTATCCTATAATTCTGGAAGTCAGAAATTTTGTTCTGTTTTGATTTTTTTTTTTTTTTTTTGAGACAGGGTCTCACTTTGTAGTTCAGGCTGGCCCAGAGCTCACCATGTAGCCCAGGCAAGCCTCAAACTCACAACAATCCTTCTGCCTCTGTCTCCCGAGTGCTGCTGGGATTACAGGCATGCCCAGCTGGAGGTCAGAAATTTGACATGGTCTCATGGGACTACAATCAAGGTCTTGATAAGCAGCATTCCTCCTGTAGGCTCTAGGGTAAAAGCCTTATTCTGCCTTTTGGTTTTTTGCAGTGTCTGGAGGCAGTCCACATCTCTTAGCTCATATCCTTTTAATTTTCATAGCCATTTAGGCTGAATGAGTTTGTCTCACATTATGTTTCTCTGACACCCACACTGGCCTCTCTCTTTCTTCTTCCTCTGACTACATGGTGTGGATAATTCGAAGGCTCACCTTGGGTGTGGGTAACACCAACCAATAGGCTTGTAGCCTGGATGGATAAAAAGGGAAAGGAAGACTCCCTGCCTCTGCTTTCTGCATAGCCTGCCGCGGACTGTTTCCCTTCTGCTATGCAGCTATGCCTGCTGTCCTGCATTAGACCAGATAAATATGGACAGAAATCTCTACAAAATATGAGCTAAAACAACTTTTTTTCCTTTAACTTGTGGTTGTCAGGTATTTCTCCCTGGAAGTGAGAAATTAACTAAGACAAGACCCCAGAAGCAGGCAGCTGTCAGCTTCCCACAGCTACTGGAAACCTTTTGCAACTTCAGAAACCTCATGTCCCTTTAGGGCCTCAGTCTCAGCTCCCATTTCTAATACAGGGAGCCTCTGTTCATGGCTTAGGGGAGGCAGAGGGCTGTTGGGCCTGAGTATCATGAAGGCTCCTACTGCCAGCTCATCAGATTTCCTGATGATACACCCCAGCCCTATGCTACTGGGAATCATCTGTACTGATAACTAGTGGTAAAAAATAGTTTGAATAAAATAAAAAGAGTTAAGGTGTGTTATGCACATTTGGCAATTATATACATGTACCAACTCCCCCAAATGTGTATAATCATGTACATTAGTACATGCAAATATACACTTACAAAAATTAAAAAATAAAAAATTAAATGGATAAATACAAATATATACACATGCATGTATCTATATGTTTTAGTCAGCTTTCTGGCACCACAACAAAATACAACCTGTAGACAATAAGCTTAGAATAAAAAAAAGATTTATTTTGCTCAGTTTCAGGAGCTTCAATTTATGGTACTCAGCTTGTTCCCTGGGATTGTGGCTGTACAGTATTCTGTGGCAGGAGCACATGGTGGAGGAAGCTCATCACTCTGTGACAGCGGGAAGGAAAGGAGAAAGAGGAGAGGAAGTAGCCCCCAAATCCTCCTCAAATGTATGTCCTCAGTGACCTAACTACTTCCTTCCAGTAGACCCCACCTCTGAAAGGTTCTACCACTTACCAATTGCATCACAGGCTGGTGGACCAGACCTTTACTATGTAGGCTTTCAGAGGTCACTTCTAAATCACACCACCATCTATCTATACACGTGGTTGGCAAGATGGAAGAACACAGATAATTTTGTTCTCTACATAGCATGAGGAAGCCCAGCTGCTCTGTCTTGCACGTGTCACATATGGTCCGGGGCTCTAGCTGTGTTTTGGATCCACTGATGTGCTGCCTGAGGCAAACTACTTCTTCTCCTTGAGCTCATTATATTAAATACCAGTGTAATAAGTCCCTACTCTTTCTCTCACTGTATGCTGCCCCTCACTCTTTTTACCTCAGTTCTTCTCACTTATATCTCATTCAGATTAAAATTTGTTTTTTCCTGCAGGACCTAGGAGTAATGTTGCTATTTTTAGCAGTTGCTCCCCCCTCACGAGACTGTGGTGTGGAGATGAGGTTTTCCAGGTCCACCGTGGTTGGAGAAGGGAAAGAAGCTACTCCCCTCCCTGCCCCCAGAGGAGAGGGGGCACACAGTGTGGAGGGACGAGGCAGAAGGAATTGTGGGTGGAGGAGAGGAAAGTCTGTGGGTTCAGAATCATCTGAATCAGCCACTCACCCTGCTGTCTGATTGGGGGCCCACTTTTCCTGGCCCGGTACTTCGGTTTTCCATGGACATGGTGAGTGGATCCCAAAGTGGGGGAGCTGTGTCCAGATTCCCAGGCCATGGAAAATGGCAAATTAAAATAAATAATAAGTGTGTCTTGCCTTAAGCTGCTAAGTTTTGGGTGATTTGTTATGCAGTATTATACTAATTTATCCTTTTATGGCTTTGATATATAAAATAAAATCTTTCTCACCAATCTTTCTGAGTATAGCAGGAACAACTGCAGATGTTAAGATGAATTTCAACACTGAAATTTTATTTTTGTTGCATCAATAATGGTCAATCATTGGTTTATTCCAAAGAGATTTACTAAACACCAGTTATGACTAAATACTGTATTGGAATGTGATCTATGAAGAGGGATATGACATATTTATTGAGACCACGATCTTTATGAAGAGAGTTAGATATGGCTGGAAACCAGTGAAACACAATATGTCAAATAATTTGGAACATTGAAATATTTTGGGGCCTAAATGGATTTTGTTATTACATATCACAAAATTGTTCACTAAGTTGGTGAGAATCCATGGAAATTTTTAGAAATTTAAAAAACTCAATGTGAGCGATATTAACAAAGAATGGGGAGTTAACTCAGTGGTTCCAGCACCTGTCTTGCAAGCGCAAGGACCCAGGTTCGATCCCCGGTAACCACATACCATACTGGACGTGGAGACTCAGCAGCAACCAGTACCACATACCACAGTGCTGGGCATGGTGGCTCACGCCTGTAATCCCAGCACTTGGGAGGCAGAGGCAGGAGGATTGATGTGAGCCTGAGGCTGAGCTCAGGGCCGGCCTGAACCACAAAGCGAGACCCTGTCTCAAAAAACCTAAAACAAACAAACAAAAAACAAAACAAACAAACCAAAAAAACAAAGAATGAGTCTGAGAAGAAGGCATAGGATTTGAAGGGACTTGTAGGTCCATCCCCTACTGTGTGGAAGACACTCTGGCATCTTGACTCTACCTCCTAAAGAGGTGATGTTGAAATCATTAGAGACCAAGGGCCCAAACTGCAATCTCACACCCACTGAGTCTTCGCTAAGTGTCAACATGGGAATTAAACCTGAATACTGAGCTTTTATACAATAAAAGCAACTTCATACATTAACATTTTTGGTCTTAAAAGAAAAATAAATAATGCATATGCCATAGATCTGCCACAATTACACTGGAGCAGTGGGAATATCACCCAGATCCACTTGTCTGGACACTTGGCTAGGAGTTTGTGATATACTCTGTCTGCTGTCTCATTCCTTAGACACTCTTTCTGCACTGCGAAAGCCCCCAGGACCTCTTATTCTCATCTGATTTTCAAGAGCTCCTGGGATCCTAACTGTATATTTTAATCCACATTTCCTATGGTTTCATGCACACCATCATTCCTTTATTCAATGATGAGTATATGAAGTTGCTAGGCTCACCAGAAGATAAGAGTAAGGGCTGGGCTCCAGAGCGAGTGGGCTAAAATGAGGATTTTCTGAATGTTGGCTTGATGAGTTGCTAGTTCCCCCAATCCCACACTATGACAGGAGCAATGAAGTTTAGTTTCTGGATACATTAAGATACAGAGGCTCAAACACTGTATTACTGGTCACCAAGGAGGTGGGGCTGTAATGCATGGGTTAAAGGAGCACTTAAATGGAGACCAGTGATAGCCTACACTGTAGCTTTCTGGATGAGACCAGAGCAGGTTATATTAGTGACTGCTCACTAATCCAGAGCCACTTGTGTCCATGTGGAAATTCTAGCACCAGGGCAGCTGCGACCATGCAAACCCGTGCATGTCCATCAGTATAATTTGAGTCCCAGAGTCTTTGTACTGGCTGCACTTTCTGCTGCAGTGCTCTCCTCACATACCAACACGGGATACTCACTCTTTCACTCCGAGTCTTCGTCCAGACTTCTTCGGAATGGGTCATTTTCTGATTGTGCTACCTGAAATGGCACCTTCCCCCAGCAACACCTTGAACAGTGTTCATCACCCAGTCATCCTTCAGTACATGCTTTTAGAATGAGGTAGAGTACAGAAGCCAAAGTCTGGTGACATATTTGTAGTGAAATATATCTAAGAATTTGTCACTGAAACGATTCTTAATGTAAAGTTCAGTGGAATTAAAAATATCCATATTGTTGTATAGTCACTACCTTTATTCATTTCTAGAAATTTTTCATCACACCAAACTCAAATTCTGAATTCATTAAATAGTATATCCTCATAACCCCTTCCTTCCAGCCCCTGGCCACCAGTGTATAACTAGCTATCTTTATAAATTTGACTGTTCTCAGTTCTTCATGTAGGTGGAATCATTCACTATGTGTCTTTTGCATAGGTCTGTCTTGTTTCACATAGCATAATGGTTTTTAAGGTTCATCTGTTATGCCATGGGTTAAAATTTCCTTCCTTAAAGCTGAATAATATTAGACTACATTCATGTGGCATTTTGTTTATCCATTCAGTGTTGGTGGGAGCCTGTATCTTTTCAGGAGGATGCCTAAAGCACCATGGTGTGGGATGATGGCAGGTAGGTTGAGCCACCACTTTGCACCTCTCTTGAGCATAGTAACCATCACATTTCTTTCCTCACAGATTTGTAGTGACCGTTTTCTAAGGGAGAAGTGACTCAGGACAATTAGAGGAAGCTCAAAAACTTTGGGCACAAAGTTATTTTCCCTTTCCCAGTGCCACGATGGAAGCAAGAAGTAGAAAGAACTTAGTGAGAACTGTGAGGATGAGTTATCTACTGTGTGGCTCATAAATAAGGAAACAATGGACTCTGTGTTTCCAAACATTATTTATGTCCACTCTTCATCAAATAGGTGACTTCAGGCTAAATGCTAAAACCAAAAAACAAAACCTGAAATTAAAAAGCTATCATCTGAACAACTGGGAAATCATCTTGATAGACAGCTTGAGGGTTTCCGGTGTGAGGGTGCAGTTGTGAAGGGCTCAGGACCCTCAGATATGCTGGGCTGCTGGGTGTGATTAGAAGCTTGGACAAAGACTCATGTTCATTGGCCACAGTACCTCTTTCTGTAATTGCTCTTCTCTTGTGCATATATATATATATATGTATATATATAATATATATTTATATATAATATATATTTATTGTATATATTTATATATATATTTATATATATAATTCTCTTTTGCCCTGATTTGTGTGTTCTTCCTAAGATGTGACACAGTTCTGGGTATTAGTGGCATTTCTTAAGATGATGAAACAAGTCATCACTCTTGTGCTTATCTTTTTGGGCCTCTCTCTCTTTCCACTGGCCACCGAGAGCGTGGTGAGATCCCATGTTTGTTCTCTGTTCCCTTCTAGTTAGAGAGAGAGAGAGAGAGAGGGCAATCCTGAGCCTCAGGTTCTAAATTCTCTCTGGAATTCATCAGTCTTCCCCTTTTCTTTAACATCTTGTTCATTAATGGCCAAGTGATATTTTCCCTACAATATATCAGTAAAAATCAAGAAATCAGACAAGCTTTCATCCAGTTTTCCTGCCTCCAGAGAGGAAGCGTGATGGGCATAATGGGCAGTGTCCTCACTGTGAGGCAGGCAGTGTGACTCCACCTGTGTGAGACCTGCTGCCTCAGACTCAGGTTAAAACTACGCATTTTCACTCCTTAGAAACATGTCAGGGTCTTGGGTAATGCTGGAGTATAATTATTTTGGTATTACACTCCACTTACAAGGCTCCAGCAGGCTTCTGTGGGGGAATCTAACCACCACGCACAACACGGTTTCTATGGGAAAATGCATTTTGAGTACTACAAAACTGACATACACTCAAATAATTGGAGCAGAGCCTGCTCTTAAGTTGGAGACTGCTTGAATACCACATTCACAGCTAAATTATATACAGAGGCCTATTTTTAAGACATATATCTATTTCCAAGACACTCAGCTTATATAACAATGGGAACTGGAAGGAAGGATTGATAGAAGTAGTAGGGGCTTGTTGGAGAAAAGGAAAAGATAAGAAAATTTGCCATATATAACATATTCAATTCCATAGGAGGAAAGTAGAAGATACAGAGGAACATATTCTCTAAAATGTTCCCCCAAATATTCTCTGGGATGGAATGATCCATCTCTCATGGATTTTCTCTTAGGAAAGTACAGACCATTATGGTTCTTAATTTAGAGACAAAAAGTTGAATTCTGTAGTGTTAGAGAAGACTGCATTAAATTAAGAGGTCAGGCTACGACCAAGTGCTGCATTTTATAGAATTTTCTTGGGCTATGAATGCCTTTTCCCTTCAGTTTGTGGGCTGCAAGATGATGCACAATGAATTGCTTGACTAAAGATCTGAATTTCCTTACCTCAAATGAGCCTCCAATCAGGAGTCAAAAATGGCTTCACGTGGAGTTGTGTCTTGAGGACGGTTTTCCAGAGCTCTCAGTTACTCCAGGTCCACAACTTTAACCATCAGGCACCAACCTAGTGTTAAAAATCTCAGTTACTGAATCTAAAAATGAATCAGCCTACATTCATTTCATGTCACTTTACTTTAAATAACTCATTTCAACCCAGCAATTCATGGAGTTAGAGTAATTCATTTCAAGTTAACTACTTTAAATCAATCCCACATTGGAAATCAGCTCAGGCGAGAACTGGATACAACATCCCAAACATTAATTAAACAACTCTAGCAGACTGGTACTATGTGCTTAGCTATGGGAAGTTGTGAGGATAGTTCAGCTGGCCTTTGGGTGGACAGAGAGCTGTGAGATAAATATTCTCCTCAACTGTGTGCTTTATTCATAGACTATCCTGGTATTCCAAGCAAAAATAACAAATGTAAATGCTGTTGTTTTTCAATTGTGAATTTAAGAAACAGAGTTTTAGTTCTGATTCATGCTTTATGTTTGGAATAGAGTAGTTGGTAACCCATGACAACAAGAAATATATGGAGAAAAAGAAGACAGGGCTTGACTGAAGGAAGCAGGCTTGCCCTTTCTCATGGTGTGCTCATGGGCTCCCTGGACCTCAGTGCGGAGGTGCTTCCACCTCCAGGAAGAGGGGACTTAACATCCTGTGTGGCTTCACCCTGCATGACCTCTTTATTAAGGGATATTAGTTTTTCATGAGAACAGCCACCTACGTGCGGAGGAGAGATGCATCTGCTGATAGAGTGGACAGAGAGGACAAGAGGGAGTTGGGCATGGACGTTTCCTATAGATAAACACAGGACAGAGGTGCTCCAGCAATATGGTGAGAACACTAGGTTCTGAGTCAGGACACTGAGCCTTTGATTCTTATCACAAAGTAGTCAGGTAGTCTTGGGAAGAATTCTTGTTTCAGGCGGGTTAGCTGATTGTTGCCATGCCTTTTACCTCTACAACACGAGCTGGTGGTGGTCTATGTGGAAACACAGAGATGCCGCCTGTGTCCCTGGGCTCAGCTCCTACCAGCTCTAACAACACACAACTGGAGCTGGCTCTGCCTTTGGCTTGCAGCTCTTCAATTTCTGCATCGATCCCAACCTAGCAAGTTAGCCTTGATGCCCTCAGCCCTGTGAGCCAGTGGAGCCTGAAATAGACAGTGTGGTTGTAACCCTAGATGTTACTGCTATAACTTCTCCTTCAACATAAGCAGCCCCACCTCTGCCTGCAGCAGCATCATGATAGTATGTGCCAGGTCTTTTTCTGATCATTTTTCATTCATTATACCACTTACTCTTCATAACCATTTCATTATTTTCCAAATAAAGACTGGACTGAATGTATAAGTCACATCTACCCACTTCTAAAACTTATCCCTTACACTCTGTGGATACAGTCCTTAGAATAGTTTTTTTGCTGCTGTTTTCTACTTTGCCATCCAGGTCTTGGAAAGGACAGATGCAGTCTTGAATCCCAGGCTCCCTGGGTTTAGCCTTGACTGACTGGTAAGTTTCTGCCTAGACTTTGTGAGCCTAGAGCCTTTCCTTTTCACCAAGTGGTTGGCTTTGGGCTCCGAGTGAACCATATGTGTGTACTGTGATGTTTGGCCCACTTGAATTTAAACACCTGCCATCTGGGTTATCCTGATGCTCCTCCCACTCCCTGAGGTGAAATTATGAGACTCTTAGGACATACTGGAGCCAAGCTTAACTTCAATACACCTCTTTAGGGTTCTTGGTCACTGATTTGTAGCTTTTGAGATTTTCTTCACCTTTTTCTGGGCTTCCTCTTTCTTCTACCTGCCTTCTTCCCAAGTGTTCAGAACCATTCCTGCTTGATTTCACTTAACTTATGACATTTGGGGCTTGTGGAAAAATATTCAGTGGAACATGGTGATCTAGGCCCAGACTGGAAGATGACCTCATGGGTCAAACTGGCAGGGGGTGGTGTAGAGGTTGCCCAACCTAGCTCCATAAATATATCTTTTGTTTTATTCATGTGTTCCTTTCCACCTTCACTTATTTCTCTGCTTCTGGAGAGCTCTTGAGCACAGAGCCACAGGGGAGAGAGCCCTTTTCACCGAGTTGGCCCTATCTCATTCTGCCTCTGCTTCTTGTAGGATTTGGTTTCTTTCCATCTTAATTATGCTCCTTGCATCAGTGACTGGCAGGCACATACCTTTGAAGGAGTTTGTCTTACAGACCTACTCTTTCCCAAGAGAAGCAATTCTATGGAGGAACTGTGAGAGTTTCGGGCATGGTTGTGTGGATGTGTTTGTGTTTAGGCTGAAGTGTTGGTGGTGGAAATTGGTTGGTCATTTACTGTTCCTTGGGGAAGACTAAACTTGCTAATATAGGGATGAGGCTACTTATCTGTCTCCTGGTCTGAGGCCTCATTAAACAGATAGCTGTTTACTTGTGGTACCAATGCTAAATTGACTTGGGAGAATAATGGCATTGTGAAGGAGAGAGAGGCCTCCGAGGTGGGCTAAATAGAGGCAGCACCATGAGTTTTGGTCATGTCTGTCTAAATTAATGACAAATTTAACAAAATTCTGAGTTAAAACACTGCAGTTTCTTGAATAAATGCACATGTCTTTGTCAGAAATAACAGTTTTTAATTGTCAACCATTTACATTTTAGTATGAATGAACTTTTAAATGACTCAATTACCAAGTGCATAGTTCTAATATCCAAAAGAATTGTTTGATCAACTTTGTAGATAATCTACCAATTTACCTTTTAATTTACTTATTTGGAATTTGTTTTCTAGTACAACTCTGTATTTTGTCTTATACAGAGATGCTGAGAGAAGAACACTTGGTTCCTTGAGGAATTAGTTGGGGGTCAGGGCATTTTCTACTAGAAACCATGCAGCTTGACCGAGCTGAGTTTCAGCTGGGAGGGAGACCGTGTGCTCCAGGCACTGATGCACATGGCTGCTTCATGAAGCAAGTTCACATGGAACTAAAGCTGGTTCTGTGGAGGAGCTAGTTCTGCCCTGGATTTTCACTCTCAGAATTGCCCAACTGAGGTTGATATAATTAGATGTAAGAATTAATAGTGAAGAATAAATGTTGCAGAAGGAGAAATTAAGTGTATTACAAGAATTGGAGAAAGCAGAAAGTTTGTGTTAAATGTAAGGAAATGTCGACTCTTCGATTTTGTGGTGGTTATGCCGGGTAATTCCTCATTCTTCTGTCTCTACCAATGGCCTGACTTCATTTTTTTCTCCACCAATGTCTACTTTTGGTTTGAGCTTTTTAGCTCCTGCCTAATTCTCTCTTCTCCCGTTTAGGAAGCAGACATAGTGCTCTTTCTGTACAGAACGAGTGCTTATGTAATAAATGCATTGAATAATTGAAGAAATAAATCATAAATACTCTTGAATATATCTGTCAAGCTGAGATACTTCAGGGCATTGATTGTGATTTGTCTGGAACTAAAGTTGTTTTATTTGAAACCTGAAACAGTAAGGAAGCAGAATATTCTAAAAACAAATGCTACTTTTCAATCACTTGCCAGTGTTCCTATTCTCTTTCTACTGTTTATAGACATTTACATAGCTCACTCATGTCTTTCCAGTTACAAGGCTAGATGCTTCAGGACGACTAAGCCAAAAATACATCACCTTTGCTTTCTAAGAATATAAAATTAGTAGTTCATTTTACATTATAAGCAATGAGGAATTTCCTCAGGAGAGAAGAAATTTTAGATGTAGTGTCTAATAAAATTAGTCACCCAAAAGGCATGTAACCTTGATTTAATAAATGTCATTGGTGTGGCCCCTTGTTAGATAATATTCTTCAGAGGGTGAACAAATTGAGAAAGAGGATTAGCTATTCTTTATCTTCTTGAATACTCACTGTGGCCAAAGACCAGACAGGTAATAGACTCCCTAGTACAATTAGACACCAGATTGGAGGGTTTCAGTGACTCAGGATTCCCACAGAATACCATGGACCCAAATTTGTCAACGTCTCCTGAAGCCATAGGAACTGAGTGTGCAATTTCACACCTTATGCAAAAAGTCTCCTAAATGAGGCCTGAGTCTCTCGAAGACAGTTTCTCATTCTAGTGATCCTCCTGGGGTCCAGCCATGACTTGGATCAAGAGTTTTGTTCCTCAGCTTGGCACTCATCCAGCCATGTAAGAGAAACTCAGATTGGGGCCAATATTAAGGTGCTTTTATAGTGCATTCCACTTTCCAATGTCTTCCTGTTTTTACTCTACAAGGAAAGTGGAATATTTAAACTTCTGCCACACTCTGAAGAAGTTGACATTTCAATCTGAACAGCCATTGCTTAGATCTTTCTCCAACTACAAAATGTCCATACCAATGGCCTAGACAACTGTCACCAGGATACCCAGAAAGGCTGGACCAGTACTTCCCATATACCATGATGACAATAAACTCAATAATATATCATTCTGCTCCAGCTGGGTGATTATACTTTGTGATAATTTTTATAACCCAGTAAACACCCAGCAGGACAGAACTAGAGGCAGTAGGGCCTGTACTACAGAAGCAAAGGACATAGATCCATCCCAGAAAGAGAGGACAGCTCTCACCAGTGTTGACTAGAAGATGTCCAAGTTGAGTAGGTTAACTGCTAGGACTAGAACTGTGAGTAGAGCAGAGACAAAGAGAGTCAGGGGAGAAGAGAGCATCTGGTCACACATTTCATGGACAAAATATTACCAACTAGGACAATACAGGGGTCGTGCAGATTTAACCCTCAGTCCTGTTAGTTGAGGATAAAGCCACTTTATTTTGGGCTTTTCCTTACCTCAGTGAGTGAGAGATGAGGCTGAATGAGATTAAGTTAGCAAGTAGGGCTTAGAGTTAGGGCTAGGTCCACTTCAGAGCTTTTTTATTTCCTTATGCGCACTATTCTTGACTGCTTACTGTCCATGTCTGGACTCAGTGTGAGCTCTGAGCATTCACCTCCCACCAAGCACCTTATACATCTTTCTTACAGTGAACCTCATTTATCTGTAAGAACCTCATCTTACTGGCCTTTGTCTGATCTGCCCCCTACCTATTCCTCAATTCAGGATACTGTGATGTGAAATTTATATTAATTGCTGATTATTCTATAGGTGACTTTCCTTTCTGTTTTCCCCTAATATCTACCCCCTTTTGTATTTTATTTCATATTTTATTTAGCTGGAGACCTCAGGGATGTCCATGATAGGTCATCTTTGTGAGTTGATTTTTTCCTATCTTCTCACCATATTTATCCCCAGTTCCAATTTCTTATGAAAGTCACAAGGGCAAGAATGGGGCTAAATTTACTTTTCAGTCTTGCATTAGAATATTACTTGGCTGTTGATTTTTCCAAGGTGCTTTTTTTGGTTAGCCTGGTGGACTGAGTCCAGTGTATCAAAAATGTCAATTGTACATGAACCCTTTTCAGTACAGAATTGGTTTTATTGGCATATTGCGCTTGTAGTTTTTCTGTTATTAACATATCTGAAAACATTGGAATGAGGAAAACGTGGTGTATAGGTCACATTTGAAGCTACCCATGAAGGGAGTAGAAAAGGAAGCATGAAGGAGCTGACACCCACTGCAAGTGCAAGGAGTCAGGATTGTGGGTAAAGCCAAGTTCTCGTTGATACAATAATTACTACACTTTCATTGCATGGCCTAGATGAGCAATGTGATATCTGAACAGGTAAGTCTTAAGAATGTGAATCCAGCTGAATGCTAACCACCCAGCAGAGGATAGCAAGTATGGTGAGGATGGCTCTCAACTTTCTATACTGTGTAAGCCCAGGCTTGTTTACATGGTGGTTAGGGGATTCTCCTCAGCAAGAGAGGGCACTTTCCATTGAACAAAAACTTGCCAAACCTCTATGTAATACTTGCTAATGTTCCATTGGCCAAAGCAAGTCAACTAGCCAAGCCCTGAAGCAAAGTTCAAAATATGGCCACTCATTTATGGCAGGCCTTAAATTTGTTGAAGCCCCATTTTTCAATATAAGCTAATAAAAGAAATCAGAAGCTCTACTCCTAATGGGATATCAGGTCTGCTACAGAGTATTCCCCTTTACTCTTTTTTTTTTTAGACAGGGTCTTGCTTTGTAGTTCAGGCTGGCCCTGAGCTCAGCCTCCAGCTCACATCACAGCAGTCCTCCTGCCTCTGCCTCCTGAGTGCTGGGGTTACAGGTGTGAGCCACCATGCCTGGCACTGTGGTATTGGTACTGATTGCTTCTGGGCGTGAGTCTCCACACCCAGTATGGTATGTGGTTACTGGAGATCGAACCCAGGCCCTTGCGCTTCCAAGACAGGCTCCAGAACCACTGAGCTAAATCCCTGGCCCTCCCCTTTACTCTTAGAAGTGAGGCTTTTGGAAAGTGATTGGATGTGGGGATGCTTTACTCATCTGTAGATTAATGTGGTTGTGAGTCCATGGCTGAATGTGCTTTTAGGAAGCATAGTCTGGTCAGAAAAGGTGAGTTTCTGGGGAATGATCGAGGAAGATATAACACCTTCCCTTCTCATACTTCTGGCTGCCCGGGCACACATGAGTGGCTTTCCTCCTTCAGACCTTTACACCATGCCCTTCCTGTGGGGAAGTCAACCAATCATGAATTGAAGTCTCTGAAATTGTGAACCAAAGTACACCTTTCTTCCTTTACAGTACCAGTGTTAGGTTTTGTGTCTAAGTCATAAGAAAGTGTCTAAGACAAGGACCAAGCTGGGAATTCATTCATTCATTCATTCATTCATTCATTCATTCATTCATTTCATCATTCCTCTCCTCCTCTCCCTTCTATAACTTATCTATTTTCTCTCAGGCATTGTGTTGTATTTGCTGTGGAGTCAGGCGTGGATCTTGACATCCAGTAGTTCAGATTATAGAGATGGTGATATGCAAAAGAACCACCCCTTGCTGTTCTGGGGACTCAAAATTATGGTGGAGATGTACACAAGGTATAAGGAAGAGGGACAGAAGAAGCCTGACTCCACAATGGAGTTGTGGAAGAAGCATTTCCTGAGCTGAGTCCTAAAGAATAAAAGCTGAAGATGGGGCTTTCTGGGGAAAGGAAGGGAGCAAGGCAGATGTCTGTGGCAGCAATGATTGGATAGCAAGCCTGAAAATGTGGAGCTAGGGCTCCATCAACCTCTTGCTTCAGGCTACAGTTTTTCCTAGGCACACGACCAGGACTGGATTTGAATTCACAGTGTTGGTGAGAAGCAGGTACCCTAACCATGCAAGGGAGGAAGGATGGGGCAAGGTCCAATAATGGCTGCAGACAGTCCTATATCTAGATCTGCACCATGATCTGTAGGCTCCTTGCACCTTATGCCATGACTCCCCTCAGACTGGGGACTCCTGTATCACACAGAGTCCCGGGACCTCTTTACTGGAAACTATTGTTTCCCAGTTCTGACATATAGATTGTGTCCTGAAGGAAGGACTGGATGTGAGTGTCTCATTCAGTGCATTCTCCATTTGTAGAGGACTGGGATGAGAAAGAAAAAGAAAGAATCTCAAAAAGTGTGTATATTTATCCTGGTCTGGCCTTAAGAAAATACAGCCACCAATCCATCAAAAATGAATTTGAGTTTGGATAACATTAGCGTTTAAGGCGCTGCTCTTCTCTTGTATTGATTCTCTGTGGGTTGAAATGGAAACAATTTTAGAAACGTAGTCTTAGGTTTCCTTAATCTGCGTGGCTCTGGGAGGAAAAGACTGTTGTCACTTGTGCTAATAACCACAAGGAACACAGTTCTAAAGTGCTTAGCTGAAAAATGAATTCCAGAAGCCAGCCATGGTCATGCCTCCAGGGAAGTTGTTTCCTAAAAATTCAGGCATTTTCTTTCCTTCAAGAGAGTTTCTTTGGAGGACATAGCCATTTGGGAAGGAGAAATTCTGACTAATGTGCAGAATTAAGGATTCCCCGGATGAGAAGAGTCACCTTGGGGTGGTGACATAAGCATGGGCTCAGGTCCTAACTGTTACCAGTGTGGTGACGGAAGGGATTACTTTGCAGTTGACTTTGGAAGCCCAAGGCAAGGTTTCTGCCTCCCATCATTCAAAACAAATATCTTCCTGAACTTCTATTATGAGATACTTATCCCTCTAGATGAAAGCTCAAAAGTACCTGTTCAAATAAGTTTGATCTTTGACAGTTTTTGCAGGGAACATGCATCAAATGAGCACTCATCTCTTCTTAGGTGGAGGATAAGTTGGGTGGAAATCTGGGAAGGGAGACTGAGGTGTAGTAGGGTGAATAGTACAAAAGAGAGACCAGGGCAGGGCTAGAGAAGGAGAGAGAGGTCATGTGGTATCTGCGTTTGGTGTCTCAGTGCCAGAAGACTGGTTATTTCAAAAGGAGCTCTGATCCTGAAAAAGAGTCATGACTCTAATTTAGGTTGAACTCCCCGAGGATACATTTGAAGTCTTGTGTTCCAACTCTTTCATTCAGAAGGAGGAAAGCAGTGAAGTTGAATCACTTTGCACTTATACTGGGGAAGGGGATAGTCCCTGAATAAAATGGAAGTCACCAGCCTTTTTTCCTCAGACTTACACTTGGCCTTTTTGTCTTTGGCAATGAATAGGGTTCTAGTGGGTATTCGCATAAACCCAGACTCTCTTTGCATAAAGTGTGGGGAGAGTTTGCATGGTATGCTGGAGGAGCAATTTGTCCTGTGGTCCTTTCCTTGTTTGTCACCTGAGGTTTGTCATTTCACCCTCTCTTCTCTTCTTTCTCACCCACCCACTTGTCCTGACCCAGATCTGGGGGGCCAGAGTGTGGCAGGAGGTTCGAGGGTGAGGATAGATGATGGCCTCTGAGGACTGATTACTTTTGGTGTTATTTCTGTAGTATTATTATCAACTGGCTCATTTTATCTCCATAAAATTCCAACAGAGAAAATATAATGTATCTGGTTCATTACAATCATCCTTATTTAGACACAGTTTGGGTACCCATTCGTTCTAAGGATGGTGACCAACATAGCACTTAAAATTTAAATGCTTAAAATTTAAGAACAGCTCTTAAATGCTGGTCTGTCTGGCTGTGGCAGAGGATAGGGAACCCACCTTGGAACATCCCTTGGAAAAAGAGATAGGCATGGAAGGAAGCCCACCCACACAGCTGACTTTTTTTTTTTTAAGGTTTTTTGAGACAGGGTCTCGCTTTGTGGTTCAGGCTGGCCCTGAGCTCAGCCTCAAACTCACTTCACAGCAATCCTCCTGCCTCTGCCTCCCGAGTGCTGGGATTACAGGCATGAGCCAGCATTCCCGGCACTGTGGTGGGTGGTACTGATTGCTGCTGGGCGTGAGTCTCCACAGCCAGTATAGGTATGTGGTTACCGGGGATTGAACCCGGGCCCTTGCACTTGCAAGACAGGCACCGGAACCACTGAACTATATCCCCGGCTCCGACAGCTGACTTTCTAATGTGATGACAGCTCTGAGAGCAGACAGAGCCCATGCTCACCTACTTGCTGTTGTTCAAACAATCTCGAGTGGGTTTCTACAGGTACCAGCTGTAAGGTTCTGTTAGCTTTTTCATCAGTCCTACTGGCTGAGGTCTGCTCATGTCCACTGTAATGCTTGACATCTTCAATAGCCAATGATGATTTTGCAATAAATAAGAACATGCTGCTTAGATTTTTATGGTGATATTTTATTTCCACTTGCTTAGATTATAAGCATACTATTTAGCATGGAAGCTCCATGTAAAAGTCTATAATACCTATGGATCTGGCACCCAGTTTTGGATTATTAATGCTTACTGATTTACTGTTTGGTAAACAAACAGATATATAGCAGAGATAATAAAAAATGGCTGGTCAGATATCTTAGTGGGGATTTTGGAACAGTTCAGTTTTAATAACATATAATTATACCTTTGAATGTGAAAACTGGGCAGGTAAGATAAGAAACTGAGAACATGAGATAAAGCTTATTCTAGAGTACTCATGAGCAGAGTGTAGACTCACTTAACTATGAGGGAAAAAAATGACCATCTTAAATCTCATTAGCTCAAACTTTACTAATTTAGCCTTAGCAATCAGTCAGACTCACAGAGCTGAATCGTGCTTCTGCAATTTGGAAAATGTATCTGTGAAGTCAGTGAACAGTGTCAGAAATGCAATGACTAACTACAGACATCATGCCTTGACCAGTACCAGTGCTCAGGAAGCTTCCCTTTACTACTTCCTCTCCTGGTTTAGGCTCAGAGTCCTGATGAGCAGGATGCTGTCCATTATGATCCTTAGCAAAAAGCATCGTAAACATCTTGCAACAGACAGTAACCCCTTGAGGACAATGTCTCTTGTCCCTTTTGTCTGTATCCCCAGCTCAGAGCATGTCTAAATAAATGTTTGTACAATGAATAAGTAAATAAAGGCTTCCAGAGAAATAGTCTTTACATAAAAATGAATATTGTGTTCATTATAGACAGATATTATCCTAGGAATAAAATTTTATAGTTTTTAGCCAACTCCTAGAAAAAAATTATTCTTCTAGATCTAGTATTGTTGCTATAAGGCAAATGCTGAAAAGTTGACTTGGTAGTCATATTAGAGCCAATGGTTTTTGAGTAATTAAATCTGTTGGTAGCTAGGTACTTAATGCTATGTTTTACTTTCTTAGAAAGGAACCTACCCTTTTTGTGAGGGTCATGGTGGGTTTTAAACTTGATTGGCTTAGGGTCTACCCAGAGGATTAGTAAAGCACATGTATAGATGTGTCAAGGTGAGATAGAAATTGCGAACATGGATCTGTATCTGGTCCCTTGTCCCTTCCTCTCTGATGCTGTCCTGTCCCTCTGCTTTACTTCCCAGTCACCATAAACTGAGAAGCTTGGCTCTGCCATATCTTCCTTTCATGATATTTTGCCTTGGATCCAGTCCATCAAGGACTGAATTGCCTGTAACCATGAGCCAAACAAACCATTTCCTTCTATAAGTTACGGGTGTCTGATAGTTAATTGCGGTGTCAATTTGAATAAAAAATGCCTATGGGATTAGTTTAGCACAATTCTGGGTATCTGGATGATTGGATAACTGAAGAGGAAAGATCCATCTTGAGTATGGGTAGTATCAGCCAATAAGATCGTAGCCCACAGGGAATAAGAAGGTAAAGAATGGACAAGGATTTAGCTCAGTTACACCACATCTGCCTCACACATGAAAGGTTCTGCGTTTGATCACTGCTACTGAAAGGGGAAATAAAAACCAAGGATGTAGCTCCGTGGTGCCACACCTCCCTGTCAAGTGCAAGGTCCTAAGTTTAATTGCCAGTACTGCAGCAGCAGCAACAACAACAATAACAGCAATAGCAACATCATCAACAACAACAACAATAACAATAACAACAACAACTACTACAACAATATCACCCCAAAAGACAACAAAATAAAACAGCAAAACAAAACAAAGAACAAAAACCCAAAAGAAGTAAAAAAAAAGTCTCTCTTGTTTCTTCAGGGTCTTTGCCATTGCCTTTGGATATCCATCCCTAGGCTTCCAGTGTCAACTCTTGAGCCTTCCAGTATAGATCTTTTGGATTTCCAATAAGGACTCCCATGGGACTCTGCAGTGAACTTGGCTGACAACTTGTGACTGGTTCCTCTGGCTATCCAGTGTACAGCCCGACTTTCTGCATTCTACCAGCTTGACTCTGCAGGCAGCCATTGTAAGCCTACTTTGTAAATCCTTTACATACCATATAATATTGATTATATACATAATTATTACTAAATCTGTTCTAATGAGCCCTAAGTAACTCAAGGTATCAGGTATTTTGTCGCAGCAACAGCAAAGCTGGCTAAGATACCTTCTTCATTCTGGAATCCCGTGTCATGAGGAAAAAAATTAGTGAGTCATTGAGTAAATGACTGAGTACTGTATACTGATCCTCATTATAATTCAGTCCCTTTACTTTATGTTGTAGGCAGGCTGATTCCTGGTGGGAATAAGTGTAGTGAAGGAGGCTGAGATGGAATTTGGTGGACTGGACAGGCCTGGTTGGAGCTTGGGAAGGTTAAAGGTTAGAATTGCTCTGAATGGGCAAGGGTAGGTTAGCAAAGCATAGATTTATCAGACAGACTCCTGTTGCTAAAGGTGACTGGGAAAATGGCCCATCTTGGAGAAATCCCAAGAGGAGGACAGAAGAGTACAAAGTGACTCAAAAAGAAGAAGGATATCAGGTTTCCATGTAGGACTTGACAGCAGGTGATATCCAGGAAAACTGGCAGGTGGTAGGGGTTGGTCTTTTATGCAAAGAGTTAATGCAGTTCAGGATAGAAGAAAAGGAGCAATGTGGCCTTATTCCTAGAAAGTATGTCAATGTCTTTAGGTACAAAGAAAAGGACAGAGTGAATTTTCAAGAGTTTAAATGAGTAGGATTTGATCATAAGGGTAAGATAATAGCTCTGTCAGTACCAGTATATGAAGCTAAACCAGAGCAGAGACAATTTGAAGCTAACTCTTCTTGAAAAACATCAGTAACTCTTTCAACTGCCTGTGCTAGTAACTTGTCTCCAATGAAGAGGTAAGAGTGGGCAAGCTCTTTCTGGAGCTAGAAAATAGAATAGGATCTGTCTGTCAGGTATGGCACAGTAGCAGAATTGGTGGATTTATTAATTTGGGACCAACCCTTCTGCTGAGGACTAGAAAAGCTGAACCAAACAATAACAAAAAGTTGCTCAGAGGCGTGGAAAAGCTAGTAAAGTAGTGAAGAATGGCTCAGAGGAAGATCAGAATTTAGAGATGTATGTGATGGAAATCATGTTCAACCTGGAGTGAGGCTCTGGGAGGTGACATGCTGAGCATGGATGAGGCAGATTTAAAAGAAACCCTCAGCCCTCCTAGAGTCATTGAGTCGCCTTGAAATTCTCAGTATTTCAAACTGGATTAAAGTAACTCAAAATTGGTGGTGTTTGTAGACTTTTGGTAAAGCACGAAAAATCACCACTGGTGGAAAATAATGCCATTCTGCATCTCAAATAATTTTTTATAAGTAAATAAATTTTAAAATATATTATCTGACACATAAAGATAATTTAAAATTTAAGGTGACACAGTCAACACAAGCAATTACTGGCCCAAAGAAATCCCTCAAGGGTTTCTAGTTATTAAAAATATCAGGCATAGATGTTAAAATAACTATATAAAGACAAGGATGTCCACAATTATCATGCTGTTCAACACAGTACTCAAAATATTAGCAGAAAGAGTTAAGCATGAAAAAGAAACAAAAAGGATATGTATAAGAATGGAAGTAGTCAAATTATTATTATTTGCACATTATGTGATTCTCTACATAGAGACCTTAAAACATCTACAAAAGACTCTTAGAATTAGTAACCAAATTTAGCAATCCAGCAGGATACAAAAATCAACACACAATAATGAGCAGTATTCCTGTACGCTAGTAATACACCCACTAATGAAGAAATTAGGAAAAATATTATTCACAATAGTGCCACAAAAAAGAAAAAATACTTAGGAATCAGCCTAAAGAAATATAAATCATCTATGATGAAGACTATAGCACTCTGAAAAATGAAATTGAAAAATGCATTAGAAAATGGAGATATTCCCTGTTCTTGGATAGGCAGAACAAAAATAGTCTAAATGACCATACTTCCAAAGCTGATATATACAGATTTGATGCAATCTCATTGGAATCAAAATTCCAATGGTACTTTTCTTGGAACTGGAGATAACAATCCCAAAATTCATATGGAACCAAAAAGATATCCAGAATAGCAACAGCAATGCTAGGAAAAAAGCAAAGTGAGAAATACCATAATCCTGGACTTGAAGATATATTACAAAGCTACTGTCATGAAAACAGCATAGTACTGGAATAGAAATAGGCATGATCAGAGGAACAGGGCAGAGGATGCAGAGACAGCCTCATGCACATTAAATAATTTGATCTTTGAAAAAGGGGCCAACATAACTTCTTTAATAAATGGTATTAGGAAAATTGGCTATCCACATGCAGAATATTGAATCTAAACCCCTACTTTTCACCATGTACTAAACTAAAATCAAAATGACTCAATGAACTAAATATTAAAACAAAAATGCTTAACCTGTTAAAAAACAAATTAGATAAAACTCAAAGTCAAAGAGGTAGGTAAGTACTTTTTGAACAGAATCCCAGTTGCACAGGAAATCATACTGAGAGTCAATGTATGGGATAATATAGAATTAAAAAGCTTCTGACAGCAAAAGAAACAACCAATGTAGTGAAAAAACATCCCATAAAATAAGAAAAATGTTTTGCCAGCTATATCTAAAACAGATGATTAATAAATAGAATATAAATTTTAAAAATTAGATTTCTCCTATAAAAGACCCAATCAAAAAAATGGGCAGGTGGTATGAATAGAGACTTCACAGATGTATAAATGGCTAGTAAATAAGTGAAAACATTCTCCACATCGCTCACCACTAGAGAAGCACAAATTAAAAAGCACTGAATTTCCATCTTACTCCCCCTCAATGGCTATCATCAAGAAAGCAAATAATGACAAGTGTGATAAGGCTGTTTGAAGAAAGGAACACTTACATTGCTGTTGGGAATGTAAAGTAGCATAACCACTTTGGAAATCAGTATAGAGACTTCTCAAAAAATCAAAATTAGAAATTCCATTTGATCCAGCCATTCTTTTTCAAAGTATCCTCCCCAAAGAGTTAAAGACATCATACTACAATAATATATGCATACCTTTACTTATAGCAGTACAATTCATAATAGCTAACTCTTGGAAGGGGCTTATATGTCCATCAACAGATGAATGGATAAAGAAAATATATTAACATGGAGTATGGTATTTCTGCATCACAAAGAAAGAAACTGGAATCACTTGTATAAAAGTGCTTACACTTTGAGATCATAATATTAAGTGAAATAATCAGATGCATGAGATTAAATATCACATGATTTCTCTTATATGAGAAACCCAAAGTGTAAATAATGAACAGAATAAAAGATAGATAATAGAAAATAAAGACATAGATCTTTCTCAAAGGTAAGGAGGTTAAGAGATGGAAGGAAAGGAGAGGAAGAGGAAGGAAAGGGGTTAAAATTATGTTAAGGTTTATTAAGGTTTATTATGTACATGTACCAATTCCCTAATAGTAATGTAAATAGTATGTAGTATGAACATGTACTAATAAAAAAAATCCAAGAACTACTACAAAAATCCTATTTATACTATTTTCAAGCAACTAAAAACTAAATGGAAATTTCAGTAGAGAAACCAAATAGAATATGGAGCAATAAACTTGATATAACAGATGCGATATAAACTAGTAACATACAAATAATAAAAATAAAACTATTATATTATAAGTCATGAAATTTATGGAATGATTTTTACTAGAAGACAATCATGGCTACAGAGAGAATTACTTAACTGGTATATAGGTGAGAAAAAAATACAGAAGGAATCTCAGTGATATAAAAGATGGGAGATAAAGAACAGGGGCTGTTGATTTAGCTCAGTGACATCATGGGTCTCTTGCAAGGGTGAGGTCCTGAGTTCCATCCCGGGCATCACCCCCGTCAAAAGACAAAAACAAAATAGGAGAAAAGTCATGAGCATAGAAGAAACAATGACAAGTGCTACAATATGTTTAATGGAAGTCCAGGAATAGGAGAGAGGAGAGAGGGGAGAAAGTAAAGGAGAGGAGAGGAGAAAGGTGGAGGGGAAGGGCAGACAGAAGAGGAGGGAAGAAGGGACGAGAAAAGAGGTGAGGAAGAGGAGAGGAGGTGAGGACGATGAAGGAAGGGGAGGTAGAGAGAGAAACAGAGAAAAATGTATTGGAATATTGGAAAAAACAGTATTTGTGAAATTTCCAACAGTGTTAAAAGATAGTAAGTAAAGATTTAAAACTGCTATGAATCACAAGAAAAAAAAAGTCTCGTGTAGCTTAGGGGTTTTGAAATTACAGAAAACCATGTGAGGCTGAAGCAAAGGTGCAAATAGGAGCCAAGCCTGGGCATCTTAGGAACTTAGCAAGACTATGTGTCAAAAGAACAACAACAACAAAAAACACACAAAATAGATCAGACACACAAGTACAGATATTTTATGATTTATCTAATGTGAGGAACCCAAGGTATAAAGAATTTAAACAGCCAAGTAAAGATAGTTGGTAAAAAACAAGGAAATAGATTTTTTGCAAATGGGAAGGGGACCAAAAGATGTCAGGAGGAGAGAGACGGAGGTGAAGGAAGTGTAGGAAGAATGAAGATGCATCATGTATATGTGCCCACTACTCCCAAAGTGTGGAGTCTTAATATACTATAAATACACTAATGAAAAGGCAGGAGCCTAGGGCACAGACTCTGTGTCATGGCGTTGGGTTCAATCCCAGGTACTTAAAAAAACTTACAGAAAAGCAAAACAGGAAAAAAAATTCAAAAACAGTCATGGGCGAAAGATAAACTGCCTTCAAAGTCTAACAATTCAATTAATAGGTAACTTTTCATTAGGAAAAAATTAAAAGAAAGCCAAAAGACAATGGAATAATATTTATAAGGTACTGAAATAGAATAATTTCCCATGCAAAATCTTATCTTTTGAAAAAATATTGTTGAAGAAAGAAGATAAAGTAAAGACAGTTTTAGACAAACAAAAGGAAATTGGTCCCCAGAAATCTTAAACTAAATAGAATGGTCAGAGCTTTCTTTGGTTAGGAAGAAAAGAAGCTCATAATGAAGAAGTAATAATGAAGATGCAAAAATAAAGTGTAAAAAGAGAGCACATGTAGAACAAACCTAAATGACTGAACGTATAAGGCCACAACGGTACTGCCTTTACACTCAGGTCACTTAGGACTACAGACATGAAAGACAGGCAATAACAAACTGGTAGATGTAGGCACATATAAATTAACAAATTATATTCAGCAATTCATTAATGTAAAAGTTTTAGTACTCTAATAATGACAAAGATCATCAAAAGAAATTGAAATCATTGGATTTGGTTTTTGAGAT
This sequence comes from Petromus typicus, assembly GCA_004026965.1. NCBI lineage: Eukaryota > Metazoa > Chordata > Mammalia > Rodentia > Petromuridae > Petromus > Petromus typicus. The sequence goes on from PVIR01019336.1 coordinate 28,645, forward strand.
ATGCAACGAAAATATGAGGCTAACAGTTTTAAATTTGGATACATCTAAAATATGAATCTTTGAAATACATAGAATAACAGTGGATTTTTCCTAACTGGAAAAAATCATTGTGTGTGTGTGTGAGTGTGTGTGTGTGTGTGTGTGTGTGTGTGAGAGAGAGACATATTACCTTACCCTTACTAATTGAGGGAACAAAGAGAAAAAGCTATATATATATATATATATATATATATATGTATATATATATATATGTATATATATGTGTGTGTGTATGATTAAAAATGAAAAAAGTTTACTTAATATACAGTATATCTGTATGTGGTACACTGAATCTAACAGAAAGTAGAGTAGTCCCTCCTTTTCCATGGAGGATATAGTGGATGCTTGAAACCATAGTTAACCCTACATCTCTCTCTTTGTCTCTCTCTCTCTTTCTCTTTCTCTCCCCCACACATAAACACACATAGTATTTCTTACATGTGGTAAAATTTAACTTACAAATTAGGCAAAGTAAGAAATTAACAACAATAATAGAAAAGAACCAAATGACAGTATACTGTAATGAGAGTATTATTTTTACCTTTTAAATTAAAGAAAACACTTTGGGATTTCTCTTTGGATTATCTGAGTCACCAGCATCATTATTGTGCCCTGAAACCATCATTAAGTAAATTAAGTGTTCCTGCTGTAATGTGACACTATGACAGTCCTTTTGATAACTAAACTGTTATAAGCAGCTACTGGAAGGTTGTGTAAACAGCCCGGGTATCCTGGGCATCATCCTGTTAGATGATGCATATTCTGGGCAAGGCAGAACGGGATGCTGTGAAATTTCATCACATCACTCAGTGTCAGACACAGTTTAAACCTTGTAAGTTATTTCTAGAATTTTCTACTTAGCACTTTTAGACTACTGTTGGCCACTGATTACTGCAGCTATGGGAAGCAAAGCACAAATGAGGGGCACTACTACACAGTTTTTTCAAGCACATAGGAGCAACAATGAAATCTGGCGATTTTTTTGGCCATAAAATAAATCTTGAAATTCAAAAATATTGAAATTTTACAGACTGTTTTCAGATCATAGTGTCCTGGGATTCAGAAGTAAAACAATAACTAGAGAAAATCTTTTGTTTGGTATGTACTTCTAAATAACTCATTGCTCAAAGAATAATGCACAAGTATAATAGAAACTATCTGGAGCTTGATTGTAATAAACATAAAACATGTTGTTATTCATGGAATGCAGGAAAGAAAGTGCTTATTAGAGAAAATTTCTTGTAAGTATACGTGTTGGGAAAAAAAGACTAGCTCAAATAAATCAGCATCCATTTTAAAAGTTAGAAGAAACTTCAAAATAAACACAAGATAAAAGAATCAAATGATAATGAAAGAAGAATATTATACATTTATATTATAAAATATAATTAATATCAAGCACACAAAACAGAGGATGAATGAGAATAGAAGCAATCTCTGAAAAGGATAAGAAAATTGATAAACTTTTATCAAGACTGATCCTAAAAAAGAGAAAGGACACAAATAATGGAGAGGACACTCACTGTGGAGCTAAGCCAGGTAAAAAGTCAAAGGAGAGCATATTGTAGACAACTGTTTACATTGATAACATTGAAAATTACTGGAAATCAGAGGAAGTTTCTGGAAACATGTAACACAAGCACAAATTGTAAATTGAAGCTGTCCTATAACCAATAAAGGAATTTAATTTCTTTAAGGGAAAACTTCAGGAAATGAAAGGTTTCAACAGTAAATTTTGCCAAATACATGAGGAAGAAATAATGTCATTTAATTTTTAATTTTTATTTTTTTAGGTTTTTTGAGACAGGGTCTCGCTTTGTGGTTCAAGCTGGCCCCGAGCTCAACCTCCAACTCACATCACAGCAATCCTCCTGCCTCTGCCTCCTGAGTGCTGGGATTACAGGTGTGAGCCACCATGCCTGGCACTGAGGTATGTGGTACTGGTTGCTGCTGGGCGTGAGTCTCCACACCCAGTATGGTATGTGGTTACCGGGGATTGAACCGCGGTCCTTGCGCTTGCAAGACAGGCGCCGGAACCACTGAGCTAAATCCCTGGCCCCGAAATAATGTCATTTTAAACCAACGTCTTCTAGAAACAAAAAAGAAATATATCTCAACTTGTTTATGAGGCCAACATAAATTTGATACTGAAACGTGAAAAAAAGAGGAAAATTACAAGTCAGTGGTTGTCTGAGCTTTTAAACAAAAATTTAGAGATATTAACAAACCAAATCCAACAATATATGGGAGAATGGAATTTATTACCTCCATAGGTTTATTCTCTAAATACACGATTCATTTAATATTTGAAAATCGATTAATTTACTATGGTTTTTTGAGACAGGGTCTCGCTTTGTAGTTCAGGCTGGCCCTGAGCTCAGCCTCAAACTCACATCACAGCAATCCTCCTGTCTCTGCCTCTTGAGTGCTGGGATTATAGGTGTGAGCCACCATGCCCGGCATTGTGGTATGTGGTACTGGTTGCTGCTGGGCGTGAGTCTCCACACCCAGTATTATATGTGGTCACCGAGGATCGAACCCGGATCCTTGAGCTTCCAAGACAGGCGCCGGAACCACTGAGCTAAATCCCCGCCCCTAATTTACTATGTTAACATAGGTTTATTCTGTAAATAAAGAATTGCCTTAATAATTAAAAATAAATTAATGGATTATGCCACATTAATTAACAAAATACACTATACAAGTTCGGATTATATTAATAGGTACAGGAAAAGTGCTTGATAAAATTCACGATATAACAAGTTGGCAAACTAAAGTTAGACACAAACTACCATTAGTAAAGGTGATCTTTCAGACAAAGAGCATTTAGAAAAACTCTGTCTTCAGTAGCACTTGGAGAAATGTTTACAGATTCTCTGAGATCATGACCAAGATCAAGGTGTCCACTACTGTTGTTTCTACTCAACATTATATTGAGTGTACAAGTCAAGAAGGAACTTGGTTGCTTCTAACATAAAAGCAATTAGAAAAAAATAGAGATTATTATGAATATAATTATAAAAGACAAAATAATAAAGTTTCTGGGAGGCAAACTAGATAACATCTTTGTAATTTCAGAAGAAGAAAACATTTTAGACAGGAAGCAAGCTATGCTGGTTTTGTTTTGTTTTGTTTT
>PVIR01019337.1:0-32131 GCA_004026965.1 Petromus typicus
ATGTTTATAACAGCTCAGTTTGTGATTGCTAAATCTTTGAAACAAACCAAATGCCCATCAACTGGAAAATGGATAAAGATGTGTGTTTTTTTAATAAAACAAAATATTACTCTGTCATAAAGTTTGAGTCATTTATACTCAAATGGACATATCTTGAGGACATATTCATAAGTGAAATAAATAGGTCACAGATGTATAAATACTATATCTTTACTCTGATCTGAGAATCTGAAGATGTAAATGAGTTGTAGCGGAATGATAGATGTTTTGAAATGGAAAATATTCAAAAGGGAAAGAGTAGTAGTAAGTAATAAAGGAAAAGAAAAAATACGACCTTCAAAAAGGAAACAGCATATGTATATGGGGGTGTGAGTTGTAGAGTGGGTAGAGGAATGAGTAAAAATGATATTTAACTCATGTCATATACTAGTACAAATTCTCAATACTGAATGTGATCATTATATGTATATAAAATGTACCAATAAAGAATTTAACTTAAAGAAAATTGTATGTATTTTCTTATCTTTTGAAAAATTGATTTCCTCGCTCCTTTTCATGTTTACAAACCTTCTATGAATCAGCTCAATAAAGGTTTTCTGATTTTATCACACAAAAATCAGAGTATTTTAGTGTGTTTCCCTTTGGATATGACTTTTACAAAAGGAAGGATCATATAAAATGTGTGCACCTCATTCCTACTTTTTGAAAGCATTTTCTTTGTAAGCATTAAGCAAATGCTGCTCACTAAGTTAACAACGCATGAAGCACTTGGTTAAATGAAGCAGAAATTGTAAGCTCAACCAATGATTCTTCCACCAGTGTTCTTGATTTAGATATGAAACGATAATCTCCAAAGTTTTCTGCAATCAACCCTAAATTTTCATTCTATTAAAATATAATACTTGTCTTGTCTTCAAGGTTTTAAACAAAATGATTGATTTCTTCCAAGCATTCAAATATTGAGAGAAGTCTTTATCTAGGTTTATTTGTTTTTATGGTTATGATTCTCTCCCTCTCTGCCTTTCTCCTTCTTGCTCTCCCTCTCTCACTGTAGGAATTAGTTACATATTTTTTGTTGAGGATTTTGCTAATTGTATGCACTTCCCATCATGTCTATGTCTTTTCGTCTTCATTTCTTAAAGATCTTTTTTGAGAAATAATTCTTAGTATTACCAATATAGACACATCACATTTTATTGCTGTTTCCAGTTGCCAGCAGTGTTTTGGTCCTGCTTAAGAAAGCTTTGAAGTCCCAAAAGCCATACAAATATTTTGTTTTATTTGATAAGCACTGTTTAATCATTTAATTTAAACTAACCTGGTTTTAAATTTATTATGTACATTGTTCTGTCATCTTTAAGATTTATTATTTTCTTCCTATAAGGCTGTACTTCTTCAAAAAAGGTCATATTTTAACTACTTTCTTATAATATCATGCCCATCATACTAGTAAATCACATAACTATAGGACATTTTTTGAAAGTTATATTCATTCTGTGACCATTGATCAAATTATCAACTTTTGCTTTGTCATAATTTGATTAATATCTTAAAATAAATCATAAGATGTAGTCCTTTTAAGCTTTACTTTTGTATCTCTTTTGTTATTTTTTAGAAAATTATATTCTTTTGAAATTCTTTCTTAAATTTAGAGTTGACTTGTCAAATTTTCATTCTGCACAATGTGTTAGTGTTTGAGATTACCGGAATCTATAGAATGACTTTGGGCTAATTAATATACTTTCTGTTCCATCTTCAAATAATTAGTCCTATTTTTACTTAAGTGATTTATGTGCCTACGATTTTAAGTAATATTACATTATGTATTATTTTGTATATCATTTAATAAAAATGTGCTTGAATTTTATAATTTTATTGGTTACAGTAACTTTATTAAATTTACTTATCAATTGTCATATTTTATCAGGACATCCTGTTAGATTGTTCTAAGAATGAAATCTTCTCTATAGACAGAGGTTATATTTGTTCCTTTCAACGATATCCACTGTATGGTTTTTAGTCCTATACTTTCTTCCCTTAGATCTGTAGGGCATTATTAATAAAATTGGTAAGGGTATATATTCTTATTTGTTTTTTCTCAGATTTAAAGAAAAATTCTATCATTAACATTTTCAAATATAGGAAATATTTAAAGAACTGCACTTAACAACATCTATCTAATGTTCAAAATGATCGGCTCTTTATTATATTTTCTTGTAAGCAATTCATCCCATTTCCATCCTTTTACATTTTAAAGTGAGTCCACTGTAAAAGTAGTGAATTGCTCTAGTCATATATATCATTAATACAGAATGAAATATTTTACATTGTTTCACAGTAAAATACCCTTGTTTATATTTTGATAAGTGCATGCACCTGCGAAACACAAATTACTTTCAAGGTATAAATCACCCATGACATCCCAGACATTTCTTCCCTCTGGTTGCACTCATCTAATGCCCTCTCCTTAACCCCTCCGGAGGCCATTCCTCTCATTTCTTCCCCATGAATTTATTTCTCCTTTTTGACAAATATACATATACGTGGTCAACAATGTATACTCTCATGTGTCTTCTTTCACTTACCATATAATTTGTGATTGTGGTGAGGAATGTTTAGGTATCCATTGCTTTTAATTGATAAGGGGACTACTCCACTGGAAAGAAAAAAATCTTGTGCATATCATTTTGCAAACATCTATTTAATTTCTCTTTGGTAAATAAGTATGATTTGGACTTACTGAATTACTGAGTAAACACATGTGTAAGTGCCACATGTTCTAGAATAAATGTATGATTTTACACTCCCATAAAGTATATGTTGAATTGCTCTAATACTGACAAAATATGATATTGCCAGTCTTTTAAGTATCCCAAAGAATGTGTAGTGGTATTTTATTACAATTTTAAGTTACATTGTCTGATGTCTAGTGAAATTAAGCAAATTTCCACGCACTCAGTGGATTGTGTAAAATAACATTCTATACAAAGTATTTATTTATTATTCGTGTTATTATTGAGCAAGTTGTATTTACTTGTTAAATTAACAGAGTTCATCACATATCCTACCTAATGGTCCCTTTCAGATATGTGGTTTGTGAATATTTCTCTATACTTTCTCTGTACTCTATGGTCCTTTTCAGATATGTGGCTTGTGAATATTTCTCTATGCTTTATTTATAAATTTTTACTTTTGAGAAAATGATTTTGTTTGGATTTTATGCTACTGTATCATTTCTTTTTTTTTTATCTTTATTGGTACATTAAATATACACATCATGATTGCACTCCATAATGGGGATTTGTACCAGTATAAGACACAACTTAATTCTCATTTTTTCCCATCGCCCCACCCACCCTACCAACCCCCCATATATATAAAATTTGTTTCCTTACTTTTTTGTTACAATCTCAACATTGTCCCCTTTCACCTTATTGTGAAATAGAAAATGCTCAATGTAAAATACTGTATCATTTCTTAAGTAAATTGCTTGATACAGATATTTCATCTACTGCCACATGAGATGGTTAATTTAATGTATCAGGTTGAATGGACTATAGGATGCTGAACTATCTTCCCAAACACTATTTCTTGGTATGTCTGTGTCAGTATCCTAGAACTTATTGTCATAGAGCTGATGGGCTATGGATACCTTCTAAGGTAGGTGAGCATCTTCTGTTACAATTACTTCTGAAGTAGAAACAAAATTTAGAAGACTGAAGTTTCTTCATCTGATTGACTGAGCTATCAAGTCTCTTGTTGCTCATGGTACAGAGCTTATATCAACTTCATTCCTTTGCAAATGGATTAGAATAGATGTGAATGGCTTTCCTGAATTTACTGCTTGCAAAAAGAACATCGTGGAACTTTTCAGTCTCCATAGTACATTTGCAAATTTTTTATAATAAACTACAATATTTTGATATTTAAACTGTATATTATATGAACATGGTCCTAAACATAACAATAAGTAATGTATAAATGTTTGAGTCTATGAAACAAATAAAATAATTTTTGAGTGTGGTGTGAAATAAGAATAAGGATAATTCCATAAGAATGTTAAATAATTTTGTAGACACGCTTTACATTATTGAGAAACTTTTATTTTATTAATAGTTCGATGAAAATTTTTAAGTTAAATTGATGTTTAATTTTTAAAAACTCATTTTTTAAATAAATCACTTCTCTATCTTTAATCAATTGATAGGAACAATTACATAGGATTTTATATGTTATTCAACAAACTAAACTAAAATTTCTGTCATAAAACATATTTGTACCTGATTAGTTAATTCTTATCCTGTTAATGTATTCTAATGGTAGTTGTTAAGAAAATTTATACACTTCCTGGGGAAGAACACTGTTTTGTATTTTTGATGCTTCCATTAGGTTTTGATGTCATAATTTTTACACGCCTAATGATAAAATTTCTATATTAAGCAATTTACTTATGAAATTTTTCTTCTCCTAAATCAGAGGATAACTTCTGTTTGAGGAGAAGAGTAGGAGATTGACAAAGACAAAGATAGAAATACTATAGTTTCTCTCCCCTCTGCATATTTTCTTATGTAATAAGGAACTGGATGAGTTTCACTTGTGAATTTTCAATAAATTATTGTTGAAATGTTGTAGCATGCACCTTAAAATTGAACATGAATCATTTTAAGTACTAAAACTTTAAAGTTTTGAAAATTAATCTACAGCTGAAAAGATACACTACACAGGTAAAAGGTGTCCATATGTTCTTCTTTTTTTAAATATATGTTCTCTTTTCTAAAGATCATTCTCTCCTGGTCTTATATGATTTTTTTAATAGCACAGAAAGGATACAAGTTTTTTTTAGAGACAAGCAAATACAGACTCTGGCTGAACTGTCATTAATTAAAATTAACATGCAAGTTCTTTAAACTAGTGACCATGACAAACATTAAATAAATAGATGTTTACAACCTGACGGGGTACACGTGGCAAATCTGGCATCTTGAAAATTTCCAAGAAATGTTCTGGGAAACTGATGAAAAGGCAGACAAGTTTAATATTAGGCATGCACTGTGCTGGATGCTTCTGTTTATTTATCAAATTTTCTATGTCTTCTTGGTTTGTTAAAAAAATGGTATAATTAAATAGCTTCCAGAAAGAAATAATTTTTAATAAATTAAAAGCATAACATGAACCAAAAATAAAATGCTACATTTAAGAAAAGATAATGAAGATGATGGCAGGCACAACATTCTACACTTCTATATTGCTGTGCATGAGGGAAACCATAATAAAAACAATAAAGATAAAACCACTCACTGATAGACGTACAAATAGATAACAAGCTGAAAAGAAATTAATATGACTGAAGACTGTGCTTAAGTTATTATTAAGGAGACCATTCTCTATGTAATCCTCCCATGTTGCCCTAACAAAATCAACTCCTAGGTTTCTTTACTCATCTGTGTATTTTACACAACTCTGAAACTATTTGCACCACTGAAAATTTACATGTAGTTATTTAATTATATTTTATTCTCCCTGATAATACATGGCGAGCTTCACTGAAGTCATAATCTTCTTTGTTCGTCTTTAAATCTCAGTCTAGTTACATGGTTCCTTATGTAGCCAAAACTTTGAAAAATGGGGTTGAATAAATGAATTCATAATTCCTCCACTCCAAATACAGTTAAAAATTTTAAATTTATAATTTTATTTTATTTTAGTTTTGACATAGAGTCTCACTTTTGTAATTCAGGCTGGCCTTGAGCTCACTATGTAACCCAGGTGAGTCTCAAACACACAGCGATCCTCCCGCCACTGCCTCCCAAGTGCTGGGATTACAGGTGTGAGTCACCACATCTGGTACTGTGGTCTGTGGTTGTTAGGGATCAAACTCTGAACCTTGACCTTGAAAAGTAGATGCTGGAACCACTGAGTTAAATCCCCAGCCTTGTTTTTAATATTTTTAAACTGAATCTTTAATATTTCTAGATGACTATTTCCTTTCATCATTTTTACATTTTTTTTCTATGATTTTAAACATGAGTTCAATATATGTAGTGAATGTTATTTTTTACAACCACACAGGTAAATGCTTAACATTACTGGGCTTATTGTTACTTTTCCTAGCAAATGTCGTATTTAAATTATTTCTAATTTATTCATCTTTCCTTTATGTCCTTGTATTTCTGACATTACTGACACATTGTCGTTTATTTAATTCAATAGGATAATCTGTGAATTTGTATAATTTTAGTGCTTCTACAAATCTTTCTGTTACAGTAACATGTTGTGTTAAATAACGCTGCACACTAACCTATGAAGGCATTTGGACAAGATGGACTTCTGAACTGAAAATGTGTGGAGCTTAGAACTGAATAACAATACCAATAAATACATAACACAATGAATTTTACTTTTAAAAGTGAAGGAAATTTGTTAGTAAGACACTGAGGAAAAACTATTTCTGTTGAATTACAGAGAAAGTGAAATATAAAAATATAAAATAGAACAGAGCAAGGATGACTTTTAAGAAACAGGAGTAAGCCAAGGCCTGTATATTACTGATATTTTCCATTGTGTAAATAAATAAAAAGATATTTCATTCAGCTGCTGATTGTAAGCACCAAAGCCAGAAAATATTTTGGTTCTCATCACATGTAAATTTTTATGTTTTCATGGTCACAGACTGTATTAAAGCTGAAACTATGAGAGTCAAGGTCAGAGGACACAGCCAGAACCCTAGTAGCAAACTCCAATCCTCCATGAGTCCCACAGCAAAAGGATTAACAATCAACAAACAACAAAGTCGGAACCTTGAGACAAAGACTGAGCCTGGACTCGACTCTTGCTACTCTGAGCAGCAGCAGCAGAAGGGGAAGCAGAAGAGCCCATCCCCCAAACTTGCTGCACCTTTATTTGATATCAAGCCTTCACCCCCATAATCTTAACATGCATAAAACAGAGTGGTCCCACAATAATCCCTGCAGTTGAAGATTACATAGGGCAGGGCAGCATCCTTAAATCCCAGCAAATCCCAATAAGTCTTAAATTCAATAATCCTAGTGCAGTACTCCTTGTAGTTTTAAATCCCAAAAGGTGGGGCAGATGTTCACAATAATCCCAGAAGTTGATCCCACAGGGCATAAATCAAAATAAGTAAGTTATAAATCCAAGTAAGTCGTCCACGGTTCCCAACAGAAATACCAAGTAAGTTATTCACACATAAAGGGAGATGGGCAAAACTTCTTCAAAATGTGTAGGGAATTTTTTTTTTTTTAAGGTTTTTGGAGACAGGGTCTCTCTTTGTGGTTCAGGCTGGCCCTGAGCTCAGCCTCCAACTCACATCACAATCCTCCTGCCTCTGCCTCCCGAGTGCTGGGATTACAGGCGTGAGCCACCACGCCCGTCACTGTGGTATGTGGTACTGGTTGCTGCTGGGCATGAGTCTCCACACCCAGTATTGTTATGTGGTTACCAGGGAATCGAACCCGGGTCCTTGCGCTTGCGAGACAGGCGCCGGAACCACTGAGCTAACTCCCCGGCCCTTTTTTTTTTTTTTTTTTTTTTTTTTTTTTTGATACAGGGTCTCACTTTGTAGTTCAGGCTGGCCCTGAGCTCAGCCTCAAACTCACATCACAGCAATCCTCCTGCCTCTGCCTCCCGAGTGCTGGGATTACAGGCGTGATCTACCACGTCAGGCACTGTGGAGGTATGTGGCACTGGTTGCTGTTGGGCGTGAGTCTCCACGCCCAGTATTATTATGTGGTTACCGGGTAACTGAACCCGGGCCCTTGCACCTGCAAGACAGGCGCCGGAACCACTGAGCTAATTCCCCAGCCCAAAAATGAGAATTAAGTTGTGTCTTATACTGGTACAAATCCCCATTATGGAGTGCAATCATTATGTGTATATGTAATGTACCAATAAAGATTAAAAATTTAAAAAATAATGTGTAGGGAAAGTCCAAAGGACATCTCAGGTATGTGGTGGTCAACGTAAGGAAATCAAAACTGAGGAGAGTAGATAAAATGGTAGGAAATTCATCTTGTAAATGAGAAGAAATCATCCCTGGGGATACTGCAAAGAGAAGCTAACACATCCAGACAATGGATAAAAAAGAAAGGAAGAAAACAAGACTTGGCTTCATAATCTCATTCTATTTTAGCTATAAGTGCTACCCTATATGATTATGTTCACTCCAAACACACGGATATAGCTCTTATTCTTAGTAATGGAGTCTATTATTTTCAATACCTTTGAAATATCTTCCTCAAGTCCTCTAATGGTACTGCTTTTAGCTGCTGACCAGGCACTTTTACTTCTGTCCTTATAATACTCTCACCAATCCCTGAGCAGGACACTGCTTACCTGGTGTCCTGGGAAAGGATTTCATGCAACATGATCTTGCCTTATTGTCATTATCATTTCCCACCACTGCTCTCTTTCAACCAGGAGAATAAATATTCTTTCTCTCTAAGTCAGAGAACTGAGATGTAATCCTCTAACTCCCACTTTCCCTATTATTCTCCACTACATATAAAAACCCTAAATTAAGAAAAAATAGAACATTAATCTTGGCAAAGACAAACACAGAGGAACAAATGACAAAAGGGAGATATTACAGAGGAAAAAGAGGTGGAAGAGAGGAAAAAAGGAAGGCAGACTAAGAAAAAACATTAGCAGCAAAATTTTCCTCTTTTTAGAATTCTAAATCTTCCCCAAATCCAACAATTCTTTCTTTGCTATGTGAAATATCAGTATTATTCCAATAAATTGTCTTTTTATGTTAAATCAATTTGGAAGTCTTTGACTTGAACCAAAAAATGCTTCAGTGATCTCAAGTTAAACTTCAGTTTTATGTGAAAATTCTGCATCCAACAAGAGATAGGTACTGCTTTGCAATGTTGATTAAGACCTGATGTCTCTATTAAAAACACACAAGCAAACTAATATTCAAAACATGACAACTTCCTAACAGGAAAGCACAAAGTAGATAAGTTCCTAATTAGACTTGTTTTTAAGTAGAAACACTGGTCATTCCTTTATACAGACTCATTATTAAACTCTTGGTATGTGACAAGGCTCTGAGATTTGATTTATTTCTCATCTCAAGTTCAGGACCAGCCAGTTTCCCGCTACCTCCCCTGAGAGAAACGGCAGTATAAAAAGTTTCTTTACAAGGCATATTTTTGCTTTTTGGTTTTTATGTGTGTTATAATGTACAGTAAAATCTAGTAAGAGCTAGATTGTTTCAAGATTCAACAACAGGAGCTGTCCTAGACTTTCCCAAAATATTATATAGAAAAGTAATATCGTTTTAAAATAATTTTCTAGTGCTTGTGTGGAAAAGTTAAGACTCACACTTGTACTAGAAAATAGTAGTAGAAAGCATCCAAAATAATAATCAAAATTATCTCTGTGATGCACAAATATGAAATCACAAAACAATTAGCAGAGTATTTACCAAATATTATACCGCTTCTCTCTGAAAGACTCAAGAGCTAAATTGTAACTCGGCCCAAGCATGAAGTCCTTTATGACCACCAGCCAATCACAGTTGGCCATGTAGTCCAGTGCGCTGCTTCATGCCAGGTGGTCGCAGAAGAGGCACAGGATGTGATTGTTAACAAGGCCAAGTCTCACTTGTTCCTGCCGCAATGAAAGGACTCAAATTTCTGGCCCTATCACTTGCTGCTGATCACTACCTCCATAAATGATTTCTGCATAAAGCTGCTGCGCTCAAAACACGACTGCTCCATTCTACTGATATTCAACTGTACCTGAGTTTTACATATTGGTCTGAGATATTTTCCGGGAGGCATTACAAATTGAGGGGAAGCTCTTTCTACCTAGATGAACAAAGCCCCTGACGAAATGCTTCAGAAAGAGTGTGAATTCAAGGCTTGTTGGAAAAACATTACTTCACACCTCCCAGTTAGAAACAGAAAGTGCCAAGGACACAAATTATTGTAAAACTGCAGAATGATCATCAGAGATCCTAAAAAAAAAGATGAAGAAAACAGAATACTCTATTTTCTAGAACTGCTGGTCCAGAATCTCTGGTATTATAGAATATAGACATCCAGGATTCAAACCAAAAGTCATTCAGTATAACCACGACTGTGAAGAAATACCTTATACACTTTCATTAAGATATTTTACCTATAATTTCATTTATATTTAAGCTTGTACACATGTAAACATAGCTATGCAAAGCATACAGTTTCTAAGTATTGATAAAATAGGGCTTCTAGGCCCCAAATAATATTATCATAACATCAAATCAATATAACAGGATCTTAATTTTCCATGACTTCTCCTTTGATTTTTAATCTGTTTATTATTCAGCCAATACTTTTAAAGTCCTTTTAGATCAGACACCATTTTAAGTGTAGGATTATGCAGGAAGAACTGCCTTAGGAAACTCTATTTTTTCAATAAAACAGTCTGCTTTCTTCCTACCGCAGATGTCTCACCTCCGAAGTATGACAAGAAATCCATCTTTCTGAGATTTTCTGCTGTTGCTTCCTCAAGAACACTTAAAAATAAAACACTGCTTTTTGTTTTTCTCAAGATCTATTTACATTCACATCTTCCTAGCACTCTAAAACTGATTGAAAAGCAGCAGGGACAGAATAATTTTGAGAACAAGAAGTCCTCCAAAACTTCATCAATCCAAATATGATGATTTTTTTTTGCAACAAGCTGTTATTTTATAATTCACTATTGTGTTATATTTACGATAACTCCAATCTCCCTGTAAAGAAACATTGAAGAGGTTCATGTTTAAGACAGGCAATGCATTGAGAGCTTTCTCCTAATTAACAATCTAGTGACCCACAATCAGCTGCATAAAACTGAGAAATTTGTCCTTTTGTTTTATTTTCTTTACCTTACACAAAATATATTCTAAGAAAGCGAGCCCCACGAAATGAACTCATCACAAACAATAAGATAACACAGACAATTCTTCTAATTTCATAATTATCTGCATGTAATTATTTTTTTAAAAAACTGTTAAGAATATTTAAGGGTCCACAAGCCAGCATTTGCATGACTATTTTATAAAACTTTACTGAACAGGTACTTGATACACAAATCTCTTCAGTGCACACACAGACACACACACACAGACACACACACACACACACACACACACAGATGGCCCTAGAAACAAAGCCACCTTTTAGACGTGTTCACTTCATAATGCTTAAGAGTATTATCCAAGAAGAACAGTCTAGGGAGAAATCAGATTCATGTCCTTAGCAACAAATAATAGTTTTACAGGTTTTAGGTTTTTTTTCAAGAAGTAATTTCCCACAGTATTTAAAATGCGATTTCTGGATTTATGTTTTTTGGCTTATAAATGTGGGTTAATCTAAATAATTCAATACCATTTTAGCCAGCACTTATTCTGATTTATATTTAAATAAAGGTGGTTAATTTAACAAACTACAAGAAGTTTGCAGCAGGTTAATTTTAAGCTCAAAGCAAGACAATTGATCTCTTCTGATTTTTTAGATATTTGACACTACTGTGGAAGAAAATGGAACATTGTGATGAAATTTGGAATATATTTTATTTGTATAAATTCCCCCAAATATAAAGAGTAAGAGGAAAAAATAAGTTGAGGGAGTATCACATAGGAAGAAAAAGAAAAAACTTACCAGTACTTGATGTGGAGCTGTAGCCCTCTCTTTGTAGTACCATACTCTTCATTGGTTATATCACACTGGGCTCATCTTTTCTAACAGTTCTGGGAAATGTATACAAAAATGTAACAGCAAAATTATATTTTATTTTGAAATTCTACCCGGAACTGGTTATTTCTGCATTTTATTTAATTTATATTCTTTCCTAATTTGTATTAAAATAAGCCACAAAGCTCTTTAATAAGAAAGAGTCCTTCAGACACACATACACTTTCTTTTGTCCTGAAGAGTTAGGGATAGTGGTCTCCAATGTCCACAAATTCTTTGGAGAATCAAAGGAAGCAGTGTAAAAATAAGAGTAAAATAATGAAGCTGATAGAAGATAAATTTTTCCACACTTTCTCAACTCTTACCAAGGGAAAATGCACAAAAACATAGTAGAAGATGAGCAAGAACTCTGATAATGTGTGTTGCACTTTAAAAATTTACTTCAGGACGCCAGAGATTTAGCTCAGTGGTTCCTGCACCTGTCTTGCAAGTGCCAGGGTCCAGGTTCACTCACCTCATAACCACAAACAATACTGGGCATGCCTGGGGCAAATACTGGAGGCAAAGGCAGGAATATTGCTGTGATGTGAATTTGAGGCTGAGCTCAGGGCCAGCCTGAACTACAAAGCGAGACTCTGTCTAAGGAAAAAAAAAAAAAAAGGAAAAAAATTTTGCTGCAGGGCATGATGGGACAAGCCAGTAATTCCCACACTCTGGAGACGGAGGCAGGATGAACATCATGCATTTGAAGTCAGCTTGGGCTACAATAGGCTACATAATGATTTCAAGACCAGCCTGACCTACATAGTGAAATTTTGTCTCCAAAAATCAGCAAGAACAAATGCAAAAGCAAAATAATACAAGAAAATATGCTGCAAGGAAAGTACAGTAATCAGGCAATGTAATAATATGAAAATATCAGCTGGAAATTTTTCTATTTGAGAAGCTGAGACTTCAACTCTACTCAACGAACATTCCTAGAACAAACAATAATAAATTTACTTAAAAATCTCCTTTCTCGGTGGAACGCTAAGAAATTTTGTTCAAACGGTGGAGATCCAAACAGTAGATTTGCCATGAAGCACTTCTTGGACACAAAGAGTTACAACCTAGCTGACTCCCTGATGCTGTCAGGCCAGGTGTCACACAAAGTTTTAGGACAGTCTTATAAGAATAAAAATTCCTATGCACTTAGTAGTATAAATTTTTAAAGTTACTTACAATATCTGCTTATAACTATAGAAGTGTTAAACTCAACACCACAAATAACAGTTACATATTTTGACAATAAAAATTAGTGTAATTGCTAGAAATTAATATGTCATCAAATTAATACATCTGAGAAGAAAAATTTACAGAGGATGATAAAACAAAATGGTATGTAAAATAATAGCTGATTAAAAGTTTACACTGAAGGATGTGTTCATACTAAGCCTTCTGTCTGATGTGTATATGTAATGTACCAATAAAGATTTCAATTAAAAAAACACTAACTGACATCTTCTGAAGTGCTCTCAAGTTCTCTTGTATCTTTTCATTATGTCTGCATTGCCCAACTGCTGCCTGTCAAGTACTGGCTTGCTTATATGAATAAAATTGTTACTGCTGCAAAGAATTATTTTTATTTAACTAATTTTTCAATATATCAGATTCCAAAGGCAGTCAACAACTCCGGTTAATTTTGTCAGTTGTGACAGGAGGGAACTTGCTTCCCATCCCAGGCTGAACCTTTTCCTAGGGAAGTTTACAGATCAGAGGTGAGATGGGAGGTAAAGTTCAAGCGTAATCACTAAAGACGATTGACAAGAGTGCATCTTTAATGGTCCTCTTCTCCAGTCTTTCAACTTTGCATAGAAATTACATGCACACATATATAGTGAAATTAAACTTCTTCAGAAAATGAGAAAGTAAGAAAATTTTCCTCTCCCATTAAGTACACATTTCTTTTAAATAACTCAGACAGTCACTGGGTAGAGACAGAGGAGAAAGCTTTGGATCACAAATAAGGCAGGAAAGAGGGTTGGAAATACCCAATCTGAAGTCTGTGGCATCAGGAGATGGAGCCAAGTTTCCTTAAATTACTGAGGCCAGGTAAATTTCCAAAATGACATCTGTTTCACTTTAATGAGAGTGATTTCACACTCTCTTAATCCATATTTTCTTTAAAGGACAATGATTTCCTAAACAATATTTTAAGATTTGTTTCTCTCCAATCTGATTTGCAGTGTATCTTTTCCCAGGTACTTATTATGTGTTAATAATGACGATTTTCCATTTGCTCAGTTCTGTCTCTCCCGAAGCTGAGACTTATGTTCTGTTCCTAGAAAATTGTTCATCTGCTATTTTGGTTTATCAACAACATGCCAGCTGGAACTATGTGTTTTGCCATATTTCAGTTGCACTAGGCCTCTGCCTACATTGTAATGGAGTAATGGATTTTATACTCAATGTGTCACTAGAAGAGTTGACTTTGGAGTAAGCCAAATTACAAAAGAATCCACCACTAAGTAAAAACAGACTCATTAAATGCTGCTCTGTGGTGGCCAATAAATATTTGTTGCATGACTTCTGAGTTGCAGGAATTGGTTTTTCTACATCAAATCCAAACTGGCCTGGTCTATAGTTACCAGAGCTGGCAGGAGATGGACTCTGAGTCATTGTGGAAGAGAGAGATTCTGGTCCTCCTTTGCAAAGAAATGAACATCTCAAGAATCTTGGGGAAGGTTCTCAGTACTTCATTCCACTGTGGTTACTTTGGATTCGCTTACTCTCTAAAGTACGTAGTCACATGAGGGTAGATCTTCCTGCCTGTGCCCCCACTTTGTGTTTGTCAGGGTTGTCCACATAGTTCTTAAAGCTCTACTGCACAGTTAATTTTCCACATTAAAGGCATCACTTCAGTGCAGAGGGAGGAGGGAGGGGACTCGTCCTCCTACGCTCCTCCTGGGAACAGACAGCAGGTGTGTAGTTCTTTTGAAGCTGATAACCCTCTGTCCCTTTGGTTTCATAGAATATAATCACCTAGTCTTTCTTTGATTTTAAACATTTCATTCACTCTTTACCCACAGTAGGGATTCTAGCTTTGGAGAAAACAAAAGTTCGTTAATCTCCCTTTGGAGACTACAGAAAGCTAGACTCAAGACAGTGTTCTTTCTTCAGATCCCAAGCAAGTGAGATCAAATTACAGCTATTCTTCTGAATGATTATTTTTTGCACTATTTAAAATACATCTGACTATTTAAAAAAGTCTCTGACTACAATGGCGAAGGTTTAACTCTAACTTTCTATCTCCTTCCCTCTCCCTCATAACACGATGGCCTGGTGAGTACCATGGAGTTCATCCACTTCCCCTTGTACCTCAGGAAACTCTTCCAAGTGAAATGGTTTCCTCTCTCTTAAAGACTACTACAGAGACCTACCTGTGTCAGTCGTTACCTCATTCAAATTCCTTCTTAAGAGGAGGGGATTATAATCCAAACCTCGTTCTGACCGCACATCCACTTTCCTATCCCTTCCTTGCCAGGAGTCTTTATAGTTCCTCATTTCTCTAAGGATAAACTACAACTTATGAGCCTATAAAACCCTGATGCATTTGATCCACCTCTAACATTCCAGCTCCAATTTGCACCAGACTATTCTGACCTCTGCATTTAGCAGCACTGGGCCCATTCAGTCCTCTCCCGAGCCAGGGTGGTTGTATCTGCCCTGGTCCTTGATGCATTTCACCTGAACACTCATTGTCTTCTCCCACTATTTCCTGTATTGAGGAAGCTGCATCTCTTCTCACCCTGTCCCTCCTACTTCTTCAGATTTAGTTCAGTCATTACTTCCTCAGGACACATTTTCTGGATTTTTTTCCCCAAAGTTAAATCACAGATACTATAACCACGTCTCAGATTTTACTACTATTAGTTAAAAATAATTTAATAGTGTTGATGTCCTCAGGCCTAATGTAATCTCCTTGAAAGTAAGACTCTATTTCTGTTCACTGTTGTAACTCCATTAAAAAGTATCATGTCTGAAATCACGTAGTTGATAAGTAAATAAATATTTGTGAAAGAACATAAAGACCATTAACCATGTGGAACAGACTAGATATTTGAGAGATTATTTATTTTTGTATTTTCTTCTTTTTCAGGGAATATTGTACAGACAGGTGTGAAGGAAGAAGCAAACAACTATTCACTCATATTATGGAAAAAGAACTATAAAGCATTGTAGAGACTGGCTTCCCTTGAAATACCAGAAATAAAAAGTGCTTTATCTTTATGTATTAAATATATTTGATTCAGAATGAAAAGATTAATTGAACAAAAATTAAATTAATATTAATTATAGTTATAGAAGATGCCAATTATAATCTCCAGATCAATTATTTAGAAAGTAATTTAAAACTAGTGCAAAAGAAACAAAAAGGTATCAAAATTGTGACTGTTGTCCATTTTATGCTTCTCTTAAAAAGTAGTAGTGATGAAAGAAAATGTGAGAGTTGTGGGAGGTCAGTTGTAACATCGCTGATATAATCCCTCAGTTATCAGTGACAAAACTAATACAAAAGATTAAACATTCTATTCAATATCAAAAACTGATGAAATGCTAAATAAAACTACCCAGAGACATTTTAGATTCAAAGATGCAAGTAAGGTGATTGCAGGAGCTGGAAAAAGCTGCACCATGTAAATGACAACAAATAGAGTAAGGAAGGTTTTGTGTCAAGCAAGACAGACAATAGGCAAATAAAACAGCTTGACAACTCAAAAAATAAGAAAAACGTTAACATTACCCTGACTTATAGTTCTAAAAGAATTGAATTTATGCTCATGTAAAAATCTATGAATAAAAAAAAAAAAATCTATGAACAGAGTCGGGTGTGGTGGCTCACACCTGTAGTCCTAGCACTTGGGAGGCACAGGCAGGAGGATCATCATGAATTTGAGGCCAGCCAGAACTACATAGTGAAACCCTGTCTCTAAAAAAATTGTTTAAAAATTTCTGAGGATTAATTCAAGTGGTACCACACCTACCTTGGAACAACAAGGGCCTGAGTTCAGTCCCTTGTACTGCAAAAACATAAAAATGAAAAATAAAATTTTAAAAGCTCTGTACATGAGCATTCATAACAGTATTATTAATAGTAACTGAAAAAAAAGAATTAGCCCACATGTCTGTCAACTCTAGATGAAATATTTTGTAATTCAGTATAATTGTAAATGGGTTTCCATGATAAAAACTAATCTCCAAATCTTAAAATATTTGCTGATGGAGCCAGGAACATATTTCCAAGGATATTTATTCAGGGATTATAAATGTGGAACAATAACAATTAACTTACTATAATGTACTGAATATCAGAAAAAGGAAGAAAAAACAGATATTAACAGATGCTAAGAAAATTCAACATTGTCATTTATAAAATTAAATTAATCAATAAAATACACATAGATGAATTTATCCTTACTCTGATCACTATGACTGTATCTTACTTAAATACTAGCATTATGTGCAGAAGTAGATATATTTTCAACAGTCAGGCAAGAGACCATGATATTCTTCTCTACTGTTGTTCTATAATCTAATCAAACAAGTTAGACAGGTTTTGTTTGCCCCAAGAAAAACCAAGACATTTATCATCTAGTCCCTAAATTGCTCTTTTTGCCTTCCCAAGACTTGTATCAAGTGTGGGGACATTGTTTTATCTCGTGCCCAGATAAAAGGCAAGCTAGTGTTGTCTTTCTTTCCCTCATGCTAAGTCAGCCATTCCTTGGGGGCAAGGTCACACAGTGGAACAAAGAGAGCCTGGACTTTCCTGCTATATAGTTTAATTAGTAAGACCACTCTCTGCAGCAACCAGCTGCTGGGTGATCGAGCTGCCCTCTAGCCTCTGTATCTGCTGAACCACAGGTGAATGTCCCTCATGATTTTTACCAGGAGATGCTATGTTTAAATAACATTTTTGTGGACCTACAAGAGCTGTTGCTGGACACATATGTACTTGTCTCACACTTTCCCTTGCTACTACACTGCAATTAGTCCTTTGCCTGAAAAAATTAAACCCTATCTTTCACACAATATCTCCAGGTATTTTACTTGATCCTTGTAAACTTATTTCACTGCCCCAACACATCTGGACTATGGACATGATGCATGGCACTAATCTTAATATAATAAAGTTAGAAATTAAGAAATAAACTATATTCTGATTAAATGACTATATACATACAAAATTCAAAATAAATAATAGAATAACAAACTATAAAAACAAATATTTTTCACATTTGTTATAAATTAGTAAATTCTATTTGTTTAAGCAATCATAAAGCAGAAAAAAATAATGAAATAGAGATCTATTTATAACTGCCAAGCAATAAATAACATCTATCATAACATTTAATAAAAAGTAAGAGAGAAATGTATAATAAAATCTTGGAAACTATTTGGATTTCACCAATGATTTCAAGCAATGACAACTACAATTTTAGATAGAGTGTCCAAGATCATAATGTTATAAATCTTTCCAAAGTATAAATTTAATAGAATTCCAATAAAATATGAATATATGTTCTATTAATATTTTGTGATGTGTATGTGCACTACAGAGAATTGTTCCTAGGTTCCTTACACTATTATATCTCAACACTTTTTTTGAAAATTTTTATTGTTACAGAGACTTGCTGAGTTACTAAGTTGTCCAGCCTGGACTCAAACTTGTGATTCTCCTGACTCAGCACTCCTGGAGTGTTGAAATTATAGGCCTGTGCATATTATATTGCTGCACTACATTCATTTATATATTTGAGTTATGTAAATTTTTACCAATGTGTTTTTAAAATAAACTGTCAGTTTTAAGTTAGCTGAGGATCATTTTCCTAATCTTCAGTGATACAAAGTGATTTGAATATTCTATCTTCTCCATACATTATGATCTTCTTGAACAAAGGAGTTACATCTTATTTTCCTTCCCAATGTTTATGCAATTCAGTGTCTACCATCTAATTCATATATTTTACAAAATTAACAATTAAATTTTACTTATTCAAACTGCTTTCTTTATATAGAAGGCCTCTCCTCATACTCTATGGTTCTATTTTGTTATTATTGCTCTTCCATGGAAACCAAAACTTTCTCCAAAGAAGTCCAGTCTGAAGCTACCATTCTTCCTTCAAAGTCAAGTACTGTGTCTCAGACAAAAATGAAAGCATGGAGGAGGGGCAAGGGAAGCAAAGAAGGGAAAGAAAAGAATTTGATGGCAAAAAGGATAAAACCTATACAAAGCTTAGGTAGACAGGAGGTGGAAAGGTTGAAGGGAAGGCAGGGGAACGGGAAAAAATAGAAATCAAGGTATGACATGTACAAGTACAAATTCTCAATGAGAAATGTGATGATAATGTGCTCCTAAAATGTACCAATAAACTCAGTAAGAAAAAAAGAAACCAAAAAAGAAAGAGACTAATACATAAAAAAACTAATAGACCTGTCATTATATTAGACTTCAAATGCACTGTTATGTTTGCATAATACATTTTTATGTGAAATTTCTGAAACAATGAATATATTAACATTTTTATTTTATGAGAGTTCTTAAAATTCTATATTATATGTATTTATCAACATGATTTATTTGTGATTACTTTATTCTTTTGATTTTTTTAGTGTATGAAGTCTCTCATTTACAGTGCTTTAAAACATTACTCCTTATCAAATTACATGAGTGTTTTAGAAAATGCTAATTGCAACACAGCCAGGAATTTATTTCTCACACAACATTTAAATGTATAGCTTAAATGATACAAAACAAAACAGAACACATGATCCCAAAAGTCCTAATACAATGATTATCTACTTATGAAAACAAGATTCGGACCAAGCTGCTTCTATGTCAAGATGACACAGATTGTCCTTTCTTTGTTTAGACATACTGTAAATTCTCAGGGTATGAGACAAAACCATATTAAATATAAATATATAAAGCATATCATAAAAACAATTTTAAATGAGTTTTATTTATATAGCTTAGGGGTTTATAGAACCACTCATTTATTTTAATGAGTTGGACGAACTAAGATTTCATTATACTCTAGATAGAAATAAGTGCCAAGCCATCTGATAAGGAGAAGAGTAGAGGTCTCCCTGAGTTGACTTCCAGTTATGTGCCATTTAATTCAAACAGATTTAAGAGTCATTTGAACTCAAGTCAAGATGAAAAGTCAAATTTATCAAACTCTAGCCTCCTCATTCAAAGTGCGGAGACCTATCAATGTCTGTCTCTTGGCTACCCTCGTTGTAATAAATGTAGGCCTGATGTATAATGGAAACCAGCTGAGTACTTTAAGGTATGGAAGACTTCTTTTCTTCTTATTCCAACTAAGATTGGTCTTATTCTTCATAATCTCTTACAGCTGCCAGAAATCCATTTTATCTTTGTATGAGGTGAAGTTTCCATTAGCAACTATTAGAGTAGCAGAGGTCAGACGTCCAGTGTCAGATGTGCTACTAAAGAGAAGTACCAAGCAAAGAAAAAAATCTACCAAGCAAGGATAGAAATCAGTTCAAGAAATCCTGAAATTTATGAAAAGGCTTTCAGTTTTGTCTTGGCATTATTATGCCTTGGCATTATTGATGGCAGATAATTTTAGGAGAGAAAAAAGACAATTAATGTGTAAATAATGGTGTCTAAAGAGACATAATTGAGGTAGCTCTTGCTTCACAAAATTTTGCAAGCCAGAATGCTGCTGTTTTCATTTTAGAAGTTGTTACAGTGCTATCTCTGATGTAAAGTTAATCATTTCAATGATAGCTTATGTTGGAAGATTGTTTGGTTCAATTTATATTACATGTCAAAAAGGGAAAAATCAATATCATTTCATACTTATTAATGAACTAAAATATATTTTAAAATAATTCATATACTTGTTTATAAATCTATAATTAATTAGGAGCATGTGTACATTGGTTGATAATCATTCAATTCATTAATTTATTCTCATTCCATTTCTTTCTGTTTTTTTCTTGAGTGTCTACTGTATATCAGATTTATGAAATCAGCACTTCTGAAGAAATGCACTATTAATTTCTAAGATTAAACTGAAATTAATTCATAAACCAATTTTTAAAATAATAACTTTGAAAGTGAGGCTCAAACTTTAGCTTCAGGATAAAGATAATGCATTTTACTTGAAAATGCAAGAAGGAAACTGGAACTCTATACCTGTAGGATTGAGAATTGGGCGGTGGAATCCAAAAGCACACTGACTATATGGTTGACCCAGATGTTTTACTACTGATGTTTCACAGCCACTTGGATCTTAATGTGCCTATAACTGAAATCGTAATTTTTGGAATAAAATGCATTATTTTCATATTTACTTTTCAAATTCAATAGGCTTTTTTTCTGTTTCACAGGAAATTGAAGTTGCAGAGATTTTGTTGTAAATTATTATTTTTTTCTTCTAAAATTAACTATCTCTGCAGGGAGAAAAATCTTAGAAAATTGAAGGTAAAATATTTGATATAGGATAAATATATTAACTACTTTAATTTATATGCAAATAAATGATACCTATAAAAATATTATGTAGTATTCCCTGATATGCTCCAATGGGTTATATTTTGGATTTTTTTAAATCCCCCAAATGCAGTGCTGCAGGTTCATTTACTAACTGGTGAGCAATGAGAAAGTGATGATATCATGAGGATTTGGTGAATTAATCCACGAGTGTATTCATAATCTGATGGCCTGATTGGAAGATAATGGAGTTAAATAGGAGTGATGCCAACTGAAGGGAGTGGGTGATGGAGGTTTAAACTTGGAGGTTGAATCTTGACCCAGCTCCTCCCTCTCTTCCCTCCAGCCTCTTCCTCTTCTTCTCCCTTTTTCTTGGCTACCATGAGTTGGGAGCTTTCCTCTACCTCTCTCTCTTCAGTAATTATATTTCGTTTTGCCCCAGACCCTTTGCAATGGAATCAAGCAATCATGGGTTGAAACTTCTCAATCTGGAAGCCAAGATAAACCTTTCCTCCTTTAGTGTTTTCTTCCAAAGGTATTTTGTCACAGTAACAAAAAGCTGACCAGCACGCCATGTCCCAACTATCTTCATAATAAATAAATTGGATTTTTCCCTCTTCTCTGCAAATAACTAGTTCTTATAAAATTGACTCTGTTTTCATGAATGAAGACTAAGTTATTTTGGGATTTGTTTTGTTTTGTTTTGTTTGAGACGGGGGTCTCACTTTTTTTTTGTAGTTCAAGCTGGCCCTAAACTCAGCCTTGAACTCACAGCAATCCTCCTGCCTCTGTCTCCCAAGTGCTGGGATTACAGGTGCAAACCACCATGTCTGGCACTTTAACCGGTAACTTTTTGGAGTACTTTTGTTTGTTTGTTTGTTTGTTTAGGACATGGTCCTGCTTTATAGTTCAGGCTGACCCTGGGCTCAATATGTAGCCCAGGCAAGCCTCAAACTCACAGCAATCCTGCCTTTGCATTCCGAGTTCTGAGATTACAGGCATGTCCTTCACAGTTGTATGTGGTTACTGGGTATTGAACTCAGGGCCTGGTACTTTCAAGGCAGGCACCAGAACCACTAAGCTAATTCCCAGCCTTTGAAGTATTTTTTGAATGTTTTAAAATTCTTAATGCAATATATAGGATACATATATATGCACTGTTTTAAATTTAGTTATCTATGTTTCTTGCCCTGGGATTTTGTACTTGCTATTAACTTTGTATTTTTTAACTTTCAAATAATTTTATTGATGTTAAAAAATTTATTATTCAATAATTTGAACAGTTCAGTTTGTCTGTTTGTTTTAAGAACTTACTTGAGGTATATAGGACTGCTTTTATTTTATTTTATTTTATTATAGTACTAGGGGTCAAACTCATGACCTTGCATTTGTGAGGCAGGCAGTGATGTCACTGAGCTAAATCCCTGGGCTGGACAGTTCATTCTGTGACTTTTAATTAAAACCTATTTAAGTATTTTAACTTTACTTAAATAATAATATCATGAGCACCAATTAAAATAATTACAGGTGCAAGTAACAATAAAATCCTATCATATCAACTGTGAATAAAAAAAGATAAATTGTTATCTCATGTAAAAAGAACTGCCAGAAAATGCTCAATGTAAAATAAGGTGAAAGGGGACAATGTTGAGATTGTAACAAAAAAGTAAGGAAACAAATTTTATGTATATGGGGGGGTGGTAGGATGGGTAGGGCTATGGGAAAAAATGAGAATTAAGTTGTGTCTTATACTGGTACAAATCCCCATTATGGAGTGAAATCATGATGTGTATATTTAATGTACCAATGAAGATTAAAAAAAAAAAAAACTGCCAGAATAGGATACTTCCATCATCCTTGATATTAACACTAAGTTTTTGAGTTAACTGAAGAGCACTGGGCTCTAGACAGCAAAAAGTAGTGAACAAAAGGCCTTTAACTGAGGAGTTAGGGCAAAATCACAACAGAGCTTTCCTAACAAAGCCAACGGAAATAAAGCTATGAAGGCCGATACAAAGATTTGAAGAGGAAAATGACAACCGTACGTGCAAATTTAAGGCTCATTTTGTGTTAAATGGAGAAGATAAGCTGTGGCAGATGGATTGGAGATGGAATGCTTCGGAGGCAGTTTTAAGGCAGATAGACGAGGAATTCAAACTGTCTAAAGTGAGGCAGCAGGAGGTAGTGAGACTGAGAAGACAGGAACACATTTGATAAATTCTTAAAGATAATAATGACAGGACTTGGTGAGAAGAGATTCTGTGGGATGTAAAAATGAAAATGAGGAGTCAAGGGGTGTTCCAGTTGCCAAGTGGGGAAAATTCTTCAATAGTGCTGTCATTAATTAGATCACAATGTAAGCGAGGAAGTGGTTTGGAATGTGATCCAAAAGCAGTCAGACACTCAGCACTGAGACGCAGAAGCCCGGCAGATTCACATGCTTAACTGAAAATATCCTCTCCATTCACTGCTATTTGAAGTGTAATTCTTTCTTCATACCTCATGTAAACTGAACCTTTCTGGTAAAAACATGTGTGCAATCTTTTCACTGCTCCTCGCTATGGCTCTTTTCTCTCCCAGTATTTCCTTGTGTGACAGGCATCGTGGCTGTTGGTGTTTGTTGGTCTGGACAGTCAAACTATGAGTCTCTCACAGAAGTACTTGCATGTTCATCTGTGAAACTCCCCATTGACTAGCCGAGAAAGACTTATGTAAGAAGCACTCAATAAATGCTTTCTGAATTGAACCAAAACATAATATCCTTCTTTGCATTCCTTTAAAATGAACACAATAGTTGCTTTCAGTCCCACTGTTGAGTTGAAGGTGAGGTCATTTCTTGCCATCAGGCTATGACTGACTTTAACTAAGCATCTTATACCATTCATCTGCTCCCTAATAACCTATCTTTTAAAACACAGGAAACCTTAATCTGCAGATGAATAGTATAAAACCTCATTACAAGATTTTCTTCAGTTACAAGTAGATCATATAGCAACCACGAGATTTCCATTTCATTCTAGACTCATCGGAGAATGCATACTATCAAGAGACACCTATGATGTGAGTAATAATGTGAACATGGTGTATTATAGCATCCTTATGCTGGTTTCAAAAGCAGAAAATAAAAAAATAAAGAGCAGACAGTGTTATGACTTAATACAAGCATGTGCCTTTAGTCAGCTCTTTAAAGAAAGATTTCACTTGTAGGAAGCCTAAGTGAGAGGATGATGTGCTTCCCTGTGTGGGAACTCCTCATGTCCCTTCATTTAGTTCACCTATATCACAGCACTATGAGTGTTCAACACTGCTTTCTAGATGGTCATGATGGGAAGAAGGGAATGAAGGGCATGATGGGAAGAAGGGATGGGAGGCCATGTGCTCACCAGGTATCTCTCGAGATGGAATGAATGATACGATGGAATACAAGGACAAGGAAGCTCTTGCCATGACCCACAATACAAGTATGCCTTCCCCGGATTGCAAGAGGGATTCATAATAATAGCTGTGGTCAAGAATTATAGTATGGAGTATTACACTGCCACCAAAAATGATAAGATTGAGTCATTCATACGCAAATGGATATACCTTGAGGACGTCCTCATAAGCTAAATAAACAGGTCACAGATGTGTAAATATCATATCTTTTCTCTGATATCAGAATATGAAGTTGTAAATGAGTTTTAGTATGTATAGTTGATATTGCAAAGTAGAAAATATTTAAAAGGAGAGTGTAAGGGTAAATAACGAGGGGAAGGTGAATGTGGTATAATAAAGAAAAAAGAAAGATTGTGTGCTTAGGGGGCAGGAGGATACAGGGCAGGGGGAAAAGGGAAAAATTTGAATCAAGTCATGTCATATTCTGGTACAAACTTAATGTTGAATGCGATTATCATGTATATTCATAATATACCAATAAATATATATATTTTTTAAAAAGGAATTATCAGACCAAAATTATTGGAAAGTTGAATGCTGAAGAGCTGAACAAGACAACAAGTTGTCTTTACTTCTATCCCTTCCTTTTATTAGGCAGACAGTGCTATTGTTAGTGGTGGTGCTGTTGTCTTGGGGAATTCAATACACTGTGCAAATGTAACCTGTGGGTCCCACTGCTCTATCTTCCTGCACTTTGCTGCCCACTGATGCTCAACTGGGAGACATACTTTCTTATTCTATATTTAGTCAGAAGGAGGATGATAGGTGAGTATTGGATGATCTGGGATTTATTTCAGCTTTTTAAAATGTTTTTTAATTAAAATCTTTATTGGTACATTATAAATACACATCATCATCAGATTCAACATTGAGAGTTTATACCAGAATATGACACGACTTGATTCTCATTTTTGCCCTTCCCCCACTCACCATGCAACCCCCCACCCCCTATGTACATAAGTTTTATTTCCTTTTTTATTACTATCACATTCTTTTTCCCTTTGTTATTTACTCCTACACCCTATTTCCTTTTAAATGCTTTCTATTTCACAATATCAATTACATATACTAGAACTCATTTACATCTTCATTTTCTCCCACAAGAGAAAATATATGATATTTACACATCTGTGACATATTTAATTCACTTATGAGGATGCCCTGAAGGTACATCCATTTGAGTATGAATGACTCAATCTTATCATTTTTTTGTGGCAGAGTAATACTCTATCCTAGAAAAGAACCACATCTTCTTTATCCAGTCTCCATTTGATGGACATTTTGATTGTTTCCTAGGTTGAGCAATCACAAATGCTGCACACTTGTTATATAGCATCCCAGGGCATGCTCTTGCAGTTGGCATGGAGACAGGCAGGCCCCAGCCCTATGTGTAGTGTCTCTATTTGAGCTTTTGCACGCATTTCCAAGTCTGGTAATGATAAGCTTTCCACATTTATTGTACCTGTACTGAAGACTACAACACTCAGCCCAACTGAACCTTCTTTTTGCTAAAACAGTTGCCTCTTATCATCCAAAGGCTGTGAAATTTGTTATTCCAATTTCCTCTCTTCTCATTCAGTAGTGTTGGACTAAGGAACCTAGCCCACAATGCTCTGACACCCTTCTTTGAGATTTATACTTTTACAAAAACTGAGTATGTGTCTTATTTACCCTAAAACTTGACACTAATCCGAAATTTAAATTTCACATAATTTTATTTCTTTTCTGCATATTCAGCCAAAACCTTTTTTTATTATTATTTCTACTAAACAATGCTGAGGGAGAAGGAATGGCAGGCTCTGAATCAATATAATTTCTCCATTGTTTTCCAAAAGATTGTAAAATAGTTGATTAAGTAGCATGCTTGTCTATTACTGTCATTCAGATTCCCTATGAATCATTTTTAAAATTGCTTCTCATTACTTTATAACAACTGAGTCTTACCACCTTGTCCATAAATATGAATGGTATATCAGAGATTAGCAAATATCTGAGGAGAGGTTGTGATCGATATTCTATGAGAGAATCAATAAGAAAAATGTCTACAGAAGAACAGATACAATTGAGAGAACTGAAAGAAATAATATTTTAAAGGGCTATGAAATAAACTTTTAAAAATGAGTGTAAAATAAATATATACATATATTTTCATTGTACAAATCAGGTTTCAGGATACATTTGTATTGTGAATTGATTAACACTATGTAGCTCATTAAAACATACTTTATCTCCCATACTTTTTATTAAGAGAGAAACAAAGAGAAAGCCTTGTCTTACTTTCACTTTTTGCCCTCCAGTACTGGGGTTTGAGCTCAGAACCTTGTGTTGCAGGCAGGTGTGGTGCCACCGGTCTAAGTCCCCAGCCCGTATTATCACTGTTTGTCCTCTAATGATCCTTCTTTATCCATGTAGAATGGATTTTCTGACCTATAAATTTTATTTCTTTTTATAGACCGGATTTCACATTTCTGGGAAGGCAGTTCTACTAGTGATAAATTTACTTGTGTTTGTCTTTTTTGTTTCCCCCTAAGGATATTGTTTTATAAATGCAGAAGCCTCAGTTGTTTTCTTTAACATTTTACTTGCTTCAACTCCCTTCTTCCCTGTGAAGTTTCTGAGGGACGTAATTCCTAACCATGTACCTCTGTAAGTAGAGTGTACTAGCCTCTCTGCTTTATCCAAACCTTTCTCTGTGTTAACTTGTACTTTTACAGCTTTAGTGTCATATACATACTTAGGCATAGATGTTTTGGTGTTTATTCTGCTGAATATTCTCAGAGTCTCTTGTATCTGTGATTGGAAACTGCCATTATATTTGGAAATTTTTCAGCCATTATTTCTTCAACTGCTTCTGTTTTTTTCTCTTTCTTAAATTCTCTGTTCATCTGGTATTCTGAGTACAAAATTTACATTTTGGCATTTTTTTCGTAATTCTTGGATACATTTTTTTGTCTTTTTCAATCCATATTCCAGATGTAAGACTTTCTATGGACATCTTCAAGATGACTAGCTCTGTCTTATCTAGTACACTAATGAGCCTATCAAAGATGCTTTTTTTCTTTTACAATGTTCTTTTTATTGCTAGTGTTTGCGTTAAGATCTTTTTAGACTCCCGCCTCTGTTTCCAGTGCTCCTTTCATCTTGCCTGGTGCATACTTTTTTAATTAAAATTCTTGCTATATTAATTGGAATTATTTTATTAATATCTCAACATTTCAGTCATGTCTGTGTCTGGTTCTGATGTTTGTTTCGCTCTTTCAAACTATGCTTTTTGTCTTTCACTATATTTTGTAATTTAACTGAAACTGAGACACCATCTAGTGAGTTGATGGAACTCAGTCCAGTAAATCTTCAGGCTGTGGAGTTTAGTTTTCCTGGCTAGTAGTTAGGCTGTATCTACTGGTTATTATAATACAATGGTAGAGGCTAAATGTTTCTATAATGACAATTTGTCTGTCTAGTTGCTCTTAAATGGTTGTAGATGTATCTAAAATAGTATCTGAAGTGCCATTGCCTATAATCTCTTGTTATGCAGGATTTTTATTGATGTGATAGTAAAAATACAGGGAAGATGAAAGCGTCCAACAGCCCCATGGTCAGGTCTTAGCTGTTGAGTAACTGGAAGAAATGTACTTCTCTCCCTTTCTCCACATCGGATGAACTTTGCTAAAATCTCATTTTGTCAAACTCTGGCAAATAGTTTCCCTGAAGACAGACTTATTACAGGAGAACAGAGAGTTGTTGGATCATTTGATATATTGCTTTAGCCTTCCTCCTACTGGAAGCAATAAAGGTTTTGTTTTGGTTTAATTTGGTTTTACTCAGATAATCATATTGAGAACCCCATAGGAAGCCTGGAGGTGGAAGTGAGTAAATTGGGAGTCTCCCTAAGACAGAGCTCCTTTAGATCTAGCATACACTAAGCCACCAGTAACTCTTAAATAAGTGTTCACAAGCTTGCCAATACTGCCTTCCGCTGCAGGCTTACTCTGTGTTGTCTTCTCCCTGGAGATCGTGGTTTACGGACCTTACCATCTCATCTTTCTGGAGTAGTTGTTTGCTTTAAGAATCAAACATACAATGAAGCTAAGAAGTTACTGATTTTGAGTTTGTTCAACTTTTGTCCTCTGCTAAGGAAAGAATGAAATCCAAACTCTGTACATGCTGAACCAAGAAGCAGAGCTTGAGATATTACTTTAAAAATCTCTGCCCAGCAATTATTCACTATACGCCATCATTTGGCAATGTTGAAATAAGGACCTGGCAAGTTAGAATATACTGCAGTATATGATCAAAAAATAAAAGAAGCAAGAAATAAAGGCTTCTCTGATTCAGTAGTACACCCTCTATAAAAAGCGGTAAATTTACAGAGGTCTTAATTTGCTGACTGCTCGCACAGTGGTCATTTTTTCCTATTTTTCATTAGCTGCATCCTGCAATATGAATTTTT
The DNA here is from genome assembly GCA_004026965.1 of Petromus typicus. Lineage (NCBI taxonomy): Eukaryota > Metazoa > Chordata > Mammalia > Rodentia > Petromuridae > Petromus > Petromus typicus. Next base: position 29,072 of record PVIR01019337.1, read on the forward strand.
CAGCGGTCTTTATTTATAATCATGTTACCTGCTGTTCTCTTTATGGGCCAATTTACATCTTTTGGGAGTAGATGGGAGAATTTTACAGTGATTTAGGAACCAGCTGGATACAGTAACTTGCCATGTTTTTTCCTTGACTATGAAGAGAATATCTGCTGGATATGCTGGGTGGAGTCTACTTTTGTCTTCACAAGGAATCAGAGATCTTGCTGTACATCCATTCTGAGAGGTACTGTGGTGGTAGTACTTTGAAAACATAATCTAATATGTATCAATTATTTTCTGAGACACCTTAGCAGAATTTTGTTCTAGAAGGAAATGCCTGGTCACTTCACACAGGCTGCAGAAACAAAAATGAGCTGAGACCATGGTCAGGCTGTTAAATCCCCTGTGGAGAAAACATAGGAAATATTAATAATCTAAAGAAACTGTCAAGATGCACACAGTTGGTCTTATGCCAAGTAGGCTCAGGGATATTTAAGGAAAATAATTCTAATGAAGCAGGGGAAAAGCTTGACTATAGAATTGTTACCATTTAAAAGTCAATGTTTTATCTTGAATAAGGCTATATTCAAGAGCAGCTGAATAAGCAGTCACCAACTCTTTGTCACAGCATGTTAGTGATAGTCGGCTGCCACTTTCTCAGGTTTCTACTACCTGTAAATGTAACAAACATCTCATCCTTTTCAAAAATTCTTTTAATAAGTCACATCCAGGATCAGCCATATTGTCTTACTTTTACAGACTCCTTTCCCCAATAATTTCTCCACATCACCGCTGACTAAACATAGCATCTGACATTATAGAAATTATTTTGATAGCAATAACCATCATTATTTGTATTTCTTTGCCTAGTTAGTTACTCACAGAATCAGAGAAACTGATTCTTTTCTGATTCATTCAAGTGCACATCCAAAAATATTTCATCTTCTGTAAAATCCTTAAACGTCGTTCAAATAGTAATATAATAAAATTATGCACACACAAGTTATATATTTTGAATCAATTATAAATATTGAATCAATATTACATATTATACATTTCACATATTTTGAATCAAATCTACCTTCAAGTACGTGAATCTGTTCACACTATACCACCGTCTTGTCTCTGGTCTCTGATGAAATCTCCTAGTGAATCTTTCCAAATCAATCCCTGCCCCTCTGATTACTTTTTCACCTAGCATATTGATAGACCTTTTCCCAAAACACATTTGCTCTTCTCCCCAACTTCTTGGTACACATATTTTCATGGCAACGCTCCTCTTAAAAATACCTGTAGAGTTCTACATGTCCTGATGCCCGACCATCTTTCCACTATCTTTGCTCAGAATCACTCTGCTGCTTTCATCTTGGCCTCAAGTTCACTTCCTCCATGGAAGGGTTTTGCAAATCCATGTCATTGCTCAGGGCCCTCTATATGCCCATGAATCATCCTTAGTTAACTTTCACTCACCCTTCACAGGAGCAATACTTTTTCCACTTCCTTCTACTGAACATTAGGTCAGATCTCCTATGAGACAATATCAGTTCCATACACGTTTCCTCCACAGAGCTCCACACTACTGAATATAAGGCCGTGAAAATAATAAGCACCAAACAAGTGGATTTGAGTCTTGTCTGACATTTCATAGAGAAAGTCATACACAATTTAAGAAATGTATTCGCGTTTCATTCTAACATGAGTGGGTCTGCACAAGTATAAAATAAGAAGAAAGAGAAGAAAGAGGAAAGTAATGAAAACACCTTCAAATTAAGCACAATTTTACAAGAAGTTAAAATACATTAGTATTTGGGTTAAAATTCAGACCATTTTCTTTTGTTTTGACATGTAACAATACTCTGCATATGTATATCTTGTTTCGTATTTGTATGAAAACAATATATTTTTTTAAAATGAGCTTATTTGTACATTTTAGATACACATTATAATCACATTCACACTGAGAATTTGTACCAGTTCATGATACATTTTGATTCCCATTTTTTCTCATTTCCTTGCCTCCCTACAACTCCACCCCCTATATACATAAGTTTTGTTTCTATATTTTTGTTTTTACTATTAATTTTCATCTTTCCTCTTTTTAATGAAAAAATAATATGCTTAAATGTTATTTATAGACTCTATTTTTGCAAATTTGTCTAGTTACTAAAATATTTTATAGCATCAAAACCAATACTCCTTGGATTTTCCTATCATTCATGGTGGACGTGCATGTATAAGCTACAGAAACATCAAACAGCCCAACATGAACATTGCTAATTCTGATAGACAAGAAGATGCTCTCTGCATCAGTCAGCAGGCAAGTTGACACTTTGCCCTGACTGCCTCATTCCACTTTCTTGCTACAGAACTCTAGGGTCTGACCAGGGAATAAGAGTAGAAGCAGGCAGGGGCCGGGGAGTTAGCTCAGTGGTTCTGGCGCCTGTCTCGCAAGCGCAAGGACCCGGGTCCGATTCCCCGGTAACCACATAACAATACTGGGTGTGGAGACCCACGCCCAGCAGCAACCAGTACCACATACCACAGTGCCGGGCGTGGTGGCTCACGCCTGTCATCCCAGCACTCGGGAGGCAGAGGCAGGAGGATTGTGATGTGAGTTTGAGGCTGAGCTCAGGGCCAGCCTGAACCACAAAGCGAGACCCTGTCTCAAAAAACCTAAAAAAAAAAGAGTAGAAGCAGGCAGTTCACAAGAGTTTGAACAGTTCTTGTGCTGGGCCTGCCGAGGGGAAGGAGTCTGGAACACAATTAGTTATTTGGATACCCTTAGACAAGTCATTCAAGCCTCTAAATTTGTTTTTCTCTTTTAAGAAATACCAGAAATAGTATCTAACAGAATGAGTTGCTATGATTTGAGATTCTTTTTTTAGAAATACCAATGTACCTACCTGTGTATCTATATGTGTACTTATTTCTTTAAGAAAAATGGTTAAGTATTTATTAATTCCATGTGTCTAATAGTTCTCCACCATATAACTAATGTGAATAGAGAAAGATTTGAGTTTAACTTGATAATAACACATAAATTAAAATCCATGGATCTCTGAAATAAGAAGTCTG
>PVIR01019338.1:0-31821 GCA_004026965.1 Petromus typicus
GGTGAGAGAGGACACCCTTGTCTTGTTCCTGATCTTAGTGTGAAAGGTTTCAATTTTTGACCATTTAGTATGATAGTGGCTGAAGGTTTCTCATAGATAGCTTTTATTAGTTTGAGATAGAGACCATCTATTCTGATCTTCTGTAGAGTTTTGAACATAAATGGGTGTTGTATTTTGTCAAACGCTTTTTCTGCATCAATTGAGATGACCTTATGATTTTTGTCCTTAAGCCTGTTAATATAGTGTATAACATTGATTGATTTACGCATGTTGAACCATCCTTGCATCCCTGGGATGAATCCAACTTGGTCAGGGTGTATAATCTTTTTGATAATTCTCTGTATTCTGTTTGCCAGGATGTTATTGAGGATTTTTGCATCAATATTCATTAGAGATATTGGCCTGTAGTTCTCTTTTTTGGTTGGGTCTTTCTCTGCTTTTGGAATCAGGGTAATGGTTGCTTCCAGGAATGAGTTTGGGAGTATTGCTTCCCTTTCAGTTTCATTGAAGAGTTTCAGAAGTAGAGGCACTAACTCTTCTTTAAAAGTTTTATAGAATTCAGCAGTAAAACCGTCAGGTCCAGGGATTTTATTTGTTGGCAAGTTTTTAATTACATTTTCAATTTCACAGATTGTTATTGGGGCATTTAACATTTCTATATCTTCTTTATTCAGCTTTGGGAGTTCATATGTGTCTAGAAATCTATCCATTTCTTCTACATTTTCCATTTTATTGAAGTATACATTTTCAAAGTAGGTGTTTATTATCCTCTGGACTTCATCTGGGTCGGTAGTAATTTCTCCGTTCTCATTCCTAATAGCATAGATATGAGCCTTTTCCTTCCTTTGTTTAATGAGTTTGGCTAAGGGTCTATCAATTTTGTTTATCCTCTCAAAGCTATGCTTTCTTTGTTTTCCCCTTCCTTCATCTTTAGTTCTCTTTCTTCTCTCACCTCTGCTGTCCCTAATCCATCTATGCTTCCTTGACTTTCCTGTACTTTGGCTCAGTATGTTCTCTTGTGCATCCCTTCTAGTTTGTCTTTACCTTTCTTTCTTTTCTTCTTCTTCCTCTTTTTTCTTTTTTGATTCCTTTTGGTTGTGTCTTACTTTTATATGGTCCTTTCTTCTTCTTTTTCTGTTTTTTACCTTCTTTTGCCCTAATGTCATCTTCCTCTCTCCCTTTCTTTCTCTTGATATATGATATATGTTTGGTAAATTTATATATAGAAAAATATAATCTATGTAAACACATATATATTTACATATAATATATAATATATATTATATAAATATAAATCTATAATTTATATAAAAACATATACATATATAATTTCTTTTCTTTCTTTTATATCTCTTTCTTTCTTTCTTGGTAGTTCTGGTCTTTTAGAAAGTATTTCATTAGGTGTCTCCAACATTAGACCAATAATGAAGGTTTCTCTGGGAACCTGAATGATGTCTAATAGGGTTTTTAGCCTTGGTTAGAGCCCTAATTCGAACCCTCTGCTTTCCTCCAGCCAGTGGAAGTTGTCTTAAATAGTTTGTCTTTTTTACTGATCTGGCAATTGCAAAGTGATTTGCATTCAAGTTTTGACCTCTTTCAGTTTTTTAGTCAAGTTACAATTCAATTAGAGAGCCTCCTATTTTCTGCACAGGTTACGTCTAAGCTAGGGCCTAATCACATTATGCATTATTTAACACAATTTCATTAATTTACAAGTAACTCTGGCTTTACTGTGAGATTAAAAGTAAGTTTTCCTGAGAAATTTAATATCTTAATATTCAACATAGTTGTTTTTTAAAACAAAAATTACACTGAGGTTGATACTCTGCTTTCAACCTGAATTGGTAGATAAATATTCTATGTGTAAATGAGTGTGGAGGAAAATGTGTTTGACTACTTCAGGAACCTAGCTTCTTAAGAAATAAAATGTCCTTGAATTAATCAGCAGAAAAGGCATGGCAGTAAATTATAAATCCTAGCCATTAATATTCATAGCCTTATTCCAGCATAATCAAGTACAGATAAGAAGTTATGCATAAAAACATAACAAGTAGAGGAAGAGCCTAGGTAAAGGTCTTTTCAGCTGGAGTCATTTGACACGGTGGAAGCCACTGATTTGCACGTAGTCTCTGTTGCTAGGGTGTGGTGGGTCATCTGAAGCCTGTGCTGCTTCAGGGAGGGTATCCAGCTCACCAGTTTGTGACGATGGGACATTTCATTCCAATCCTGTGGGGAAGGGCATGTGGCATTGGCTTTGCCAATAACTGATAGAGAGGAAGGACAGAGAATTTGAGAAAACTTTTACTGCTGAAAGTTTCAGCAGTTGGTTAAAAAAAAAAAAAAAAAGAAAAAGAAAAAAGGAAGAAAACTGTGATTGAGACCAAAAAGAATTTACCCATCAGCTGGGATTTACAGAGCTCATTTGGTGTGACAGGGTATAATAATGATAATAATGATAATAACAATTGTGGTTTCATTTGTGTTTTCCAAATGTTTCCCATTCTTTTTTCCTCTCAAGCCTTTAAGGCAGACAGGCCACCTATCCTCCCTCTAGGTTTCACAAAGATAAAGGGGCTTCCCCAAGGTCATCCCTGTCTTGGCTGGCTGAGCCAGATCAGGAATTTGAGTATTGGGAATTACCCAGCTTTCTTTCCTCCTGACCAAGCTGTTATCAGCCTTTAGTGCAGACCAAGGAAGCGATGAGCAGGTCACTAATACCTTTCAATCCAAAGTTATCTCTTTAGCTGAGGGCTTTTCAATTTCCAGGTGAATTATGGTACCTGTCCTTAGATTGCCTTGGAAATCACCATTTACTGAGGGCCCTGGGGACATGTCCATTCTAGGCAGGTCAGTGGAAGGGATTTTGACTGCCTTCCACTGATTCATTATCTGTCCAGATGCAGAGAAGGCAGGGAGCTGCCTTTGCATAAGATGCTGAGAGCCTTTTATGCTTTTCTGTTGTTTATGACATGTCTTTTTGCAGCTGTGCTAGGAAGGGGACCTGACAAAGGGCAGCTCAGGAGCTTTTCTTTCTCTAGAGGCTCATGGTCTTTGGGGCAAGTTATTTAATATGACACATTTGCTAATAGATCCTCATGCATGAGAGGGCTGAGGCAGCCTGGGAGACATTTCAGCAACTCGTAAACAAACAACATTGATTGAGCCATGTTTTGTGCAGTGAAATATAATAAATTAAAAGGTCATATTGGAAAGGACTGAAGTCATTGCTTCTCTATTAATTTCTATAATTTGCAGGGCATCCATTAGCTGGACACTTAATGTGCATTATCTCCAGCCTATCTGATAATTTTGTAGCTTGATCCCATTATTAACAGTTTGGGGAGTAAACTAAGCCTTAGGGAAAGTAAATTATTTCTCCACTAAAAACTGGAGTTAAGAAGGGAAAGGAAGGAAGGGAAAAACAATAGAAGGAAAAAACAGAAACAAAGCATTTGTAAATAAGGAGGGAAAGAAAGGTTGAAGACTGGGGAGGTGAAGAGGACAAAATAATCAAGATATATCATGTACATTTATTTAGAATGATATCACTATGCATATCTAAAATGTACCAATAAAATTTATTAAAAACATTGGAGTCAATTTTGAGCTCAGATGGAGCTAGTATTGAAGTATTCTATGTCTCAATGGTTACTGCAGGCTCAGTTAATTTAGCAGCATTTATAAGATAATGTTGAAAATAATGGTATGTTGAAAAGTCTTTCAGTTAATCTGGCCATAGATAAAATCACAGGTTTCGAGGAACTGACAGAAATATGAACCAGACTAATGCTTTAGTTTAATAGCTAAATTAAATAATATTACATCCTTATTCACTAAAAGACAGAAATTTTTTTTTCTGGTTAAAAACAATAACAACCACCTCAAGATTGGCCTCCATACAAACTTCGATTCCTTTTGACTAAGTGCATAACAGATAAAATAAAATGGCAGCTCTGGGTGTTAGGCTAGTAGTTTAAACACACGTGTTGCTCTTGTGAGGCTCAAATTTGCAGTCATGATGAACTTGGAGGAAGGTGTTGATACAGCTTTGTGTCCACTCAAGGTGAGATCCATATTCTTGCTAGAACGTTTCACGGTATTGCTGGTCTCTGGATGTCAGTAGTGCCCACGCACTGCCAAGTTGTGACAACCAATGTATCTCCAGAAATTACTGAATTCTCCTGGGGGGCAAACCCCTGCCTCCACCTCCACCAGCACCAGCAGAGCATGAGCACCACCCTGAGCAGATTCACTGCTCTACCTCTATTTTCTTTAAAAATGGAGAAATTAAGTACAATAAATGGCAAGAAGGTGGGCTGGACCCATCCCTGGGCAAATCTGGCTGCCTCTGCTGGCCTGACCTCCCAGGAAGAGCAGTAATGTTCAGTGTTCCCCATATTGCCCAATGTAATGGGCCCCTGTGTGTGAGAAAGACTGAGGCAGATGATCTGCTTCAGCTGGCAAAGTCCACCCTGGGAAGGTTGTCTGACCCATAATCTCTTGCTTTCTGTAATTCTGTGGATAATTCCAATTTTCCTGAACATTACTAAGCTTTCCTCTAAATGTCAGCTGAAAGAACCTCAAAAATATTTTTGGCCCCCAAAAGATTGTGAGGCCTTTTATTTAGGAGCTGCCTTGGGCGGGCTCCACACCTCCTCCCAGGTCACAGACTCCAGGCTGTGCTTTGGCTTTCTGTGAGAATTGTGGAGGACCACCTCTGCTCAGCAGAGTTGACAGTTGAATCACTCAGTTTTGCAGAACAACAGCTGTGATGTGTCACCAAAATGTTCCAGGAAAGCTGAGGGTATTTCATCTGTTTCAAGAGCTGCCAAAGCCAAATACCAACAAGTGCATTCATTTCTCAAACTTCCCTTTCTAGGTGGACTCGCACTCTGCTACTGTTACTTTTAATCATAGGCAAGATTTTAGGCCCATTTTTGTAGAAATTGAAACCTGGCTAACTTACATCTGCGTGTACATTTCCAATGGGAAACTTGTTTTGTTTTGCATCTCCCATGTGACTTAACCTATTTATCCACCAAAATGTCATTAGCCCTAACAGCATCCAAGAGATGGCACATCAGATGGCAGTGAGCATCAGTTGCCTGAGGAGATACACTAACAGCGCCAAGGGCTATATTTTCAACTTTCATTAAAATCTTCTCTGCCCGAAGCCCTGGGTCTTTAGGTCTGTGGCCTGTGAGTCTACTTGAATTTACACACTGGGGTTAAGTGGAGGCTAAAATGACAGAAGTTTGGGCTGCCTTTGGGAGGAGTGGAGGTCAGCATAGGGCTCTGTGCTCATCCTTGAGCTGCGGATCTGCCACTTGACATGAGTGCAGTGTGAGAAGAAGCATCATTTGTAATCAGGCTTTTAGAAAGAAAGTAAAGCTTGCAACTTTTAATGAGCAGTTTCTTTAAAAAGACATGACATTTCTTCTAGAGATCAGACACAGAAAGTACCACCAACTGTTTATTGAAATATCCATTTGAGATTCGAATTATACATCGAACTACCAAGGAAATTTTTGGAAGTATTTTAACTTAATGATCAGACATTCAAATATATGCAACAAATGTGTAATTGAAAGGTCTGATTGCAATAATCAGCTCTTGGAATAAATGTGAGCGTGCTTAATGAAATGTGCACTTTACAGTTGCACATATCCTCATACACTGTGTAGTAAGTTGGGTCTTTATGCCAATTTGTAAAAGGCAGAGGCTCAAAACTCATTGCACACGATCCTAAAAATGGAATTCTACTTAATAATTTCTTGTTTCTCTACAAAATCCTTACATTTAGCCAAGGGCGTGGTTCTAAACAAGGAGAAGGGAGGAGAGATTTGGTCCTTGGAGAACATCTGACAGTGTCCTGAGAGACTTATCATTGTTACCTCTGGTGGATAAGAGGAGGCTGATGGCATGTGGAGGAGCCGAAGTACATAGTACACAGCACAGATCCCATAAGAAATCTACTTAAAATGTCAGGAGTGCTGAGGTTGAAATATCCCCACGTATAGCAAGTGTGTTGAGAAGAAGAGGGATGGAAAGAGACTTTGAGTCAAAGCAGTTGGGGAAGCTAAAAAAACATTAAAACAGAGATAGGAGTATGTACACACACACACACACACACACACACACACACATATATGAGTGATGATGCTGAAACAAAATATTTTTTAGCTTGGGTACATGCCATCCTGACCCCCAATTAAAGTATTATTTTCCTTTCAGTTCACATTTAGAAAGTGAGGTAGTCAGTTTTTCAATTGCTGTGACCAGATACCTGAGATTAACACTTAAAAGAAGAAAGATTTACTTTGGCTCATTGTTTGAGACATTTCAGTCCAGGGACACATGATGCTATTATTTTTAGGCATTTGGAGGGGCAGAAACATTATGGCGGTGCAGTGAGGAAGACAGAAGCTGCTAGTTTCATGCCAGTCAGGAGGCAGAAAAAGAACAGTTAATTAGCAAGAGCCTGTACTAGAAGCTTCCTCCTCCTGCTTTTTGTTTGATCCAGGTTCCTACCCTATGGGATGGTGCTGCCCACTTTTGGGGTGTGTCTGCTACTTAGGTTTCTTCCTCACATGCCAATTGTATATGGAAATAACCTCGTAATGTCCCAGATATTTCTTTATCCAGTTAAGTTGAGAATCAAGATCAATGATCACAGATTTTAAGAACTTGGCTACTTTATAACACAAAACAATGATTGACAATTGACAGGAATCAGACAGTATTCAGGAGGTGTTTGGTGAAGGAAGACTCTTCAGTATTACTTTGAGAATTGAATGGAGGTTTCTGTTTCCCTTTCAGGTGAAAGAATATGTCCAATTAATCAGTGTGTATGAAAAGAAACTCTTAAACTTAACTGTCCGAGTAGAAATCATGGAGAAGGATAGCATTTCTTACACGGAGCTGGACTTTGAGCTGATCAAGATAGAAGTGAAGGAGATGGAAAAACTGATCATACGGCTGAAGGACAGTTTTGTTGGAAGCACAGAAATTGTTGACCAGCTGAATGTGGAGGTAAGGTGTGAACTCACAAATTTAACGACACTAAATTCTTTAGTGACTATGGGCAAAGGTTAGATTTGAATAGGAATCTGTTTCAGCAGTTCTAATTCTGTCACTCTTATGACACAAGGCATAGCCATGTTCTGCTTTGGGTGTATGCCTGTTTTTGTGTAGTCCGGTGAGCATACTAAGTGCATGGTGACCAAGAAACAGTTGTTTAATGGTCAGAGTCCTGCCCCAAAACAAAGACTTTCAAGTTCTTCAGCTAGTGACATGAATCTGATCAGCTGTCCATGGCCTTGCTAGGTCAGGTGTTGTCTCTGCTTTAAATTTATCCTAGTGGGTCTAGAAGTCCCACTAAACCTGAGTGTGAACACATCAGAACTCTATTATCCTTTTGAGCAGATGTCTAATCTTGATTGCTCTTGGGATTCTTCTCCACATACTGGCAGCCTCATTTAGGAAATTTCTTGTGAGTGTGTTTTAGTAATGGCTTTTAAGATCTGTGGATGAAAACCACCACACTGATGTTATGATTGGGTAATTTATATCAATGAGAATTTACTTGTGCAGTCATAACATGGGCTATAATTGAGAATTCTAGTTTACATAGTTTAGAACTTAACTTCCCTCTAGCCCTCATCATTTGTTAGAAACTTAACTGTAACACAACATGAGTTAACATGAGTTTATAGGGGAAAGTTATTAGGAATTAACTTTAATGGACATTTGTGTCCATTTGTGTGCCTAGAACGTGTCTGTGCTCCATTATTACAGCTGTTAAAATATTTGCCATTTTCTTCTTGTTACACACATCTGCCTGAGATCTGACAGGCATTCACACTAAACCATAAAATGTATTCTTCCAAATGAAACCATTCAGAAGAATCTCTAGTGTATTCTGGAGCAACGTTTCACTAAATGACAAATTCAGCCACGGAATGTTTATGAAAGAAGTTGCACAATAATATAAAGTCACTCTGAATTTTTATTTCCTTAGATAAGGAATATGACTCTCCTGGTAGAGAAGCTGGAGACGCTAGACAAAAACAATGTCCTTGTCATTCGCCGACAAATTTTGGCATTGAAGCAAAAGCTGAAGGAATGCGAAGCTTCTAAAGGTGAACACACTCCTCTCCTCCCACCTCCTCCTGCCCCAGGTAAGAATGCTGTATTCTTATGAGCTGTGAGAGGGCTGGGAAAGGGGCTTGGGGTTGTAGTGGTGGAGGGAGGGCACATTTTTATTGAGTTTACTCTTCCATATTTTAAATCCTCTCTTCCCTCCAAGGCCCCTTGATCTTTTCATAGGACCTGTTTTTTACCTCCTTTAGATAGTTTCACTATGACATTTTGGGGTTTGCTAAGAAGGAACACAGTCAGCTGATTTAAAACAAAAGCCACAAGTTACATGTATTCCCTCTGCATTTACTAACAGGAAAACCATCTCTATGGTGATAGAAGAACCACCAGGGGCTCTGGGGAAAGCTTAAAAAGTATGTGGCATCTGCTTGCCTAGCAATAGTAAGGCTGCTGGGCCCACTCATCTGGTGAGCTGGGTGTGTGCCTGGATTCTGCTGCTGTCCCTCTTTCCTTCCCTCTCTTCTGATTCCTCTTCACTTTTCCTGGAACTCTTCCCTTAAGCTCACTTTGAGCTTATCCTGTAGTCTGTGTTGTGGGATTCAGTGAGGACAAAAGCGTTGGCCCCACATGTTGTGATCTTTCTGGCTGTCCAGCACTGTAAATTTCTAGAGCACAGTGTGGTGTCTCACTCTTTCACCAGCTCTCCTGGGGTTAACCATATCCTGGAACAGAGAGTTCTGTAAATATATCCATGAAAGGGGGTCGCTGAGTGGAGGCTGCAAGAGCACAGGTTTGCAATCCTGAAGCCCTGAGCTTATTTGCTATGTAGCTCTAAGACAAGATGCTTAATTTCTTCACTTGTAAAACGGGAGAATAATAGTACCTGTGTTGTAGGGTTGCCATGGGGATTAATGAAGCAGGATGTGGGGAGTGCAGGGCTCTTTAATCTGTGCCTGTACCCTGGCAATGGGTAATATTAGTAATGATGATAATTGCAGTGAAAGCCTTGCTGTGAGCAGAAAAAGGGCTAGATCCTTGTGTGCTGAAGCACATCCCCCCAGTGGACCAAAGGCAGCCTCTTAGCTGCAGCATTCAGCCCTGTCCTTTGGAGACCTCACATCACAGGCAACTTCTCTCTGCAGGCTGTGAGCAGCTCAGCTGCAATGGGACTGTCTCTTTTCATCAAATCATGAAGCCTTTGTTATTCTTATTCACTTCAATCCTCACAACTTGTTTGCTTTTGGACTATGCATTTCTGGTTCCTTGTCAGGGCAGCGGATTTTTTCTAAGATGTCTATTAGATATGGCCATACTGATAAGGCTGTTCAAGGGATACTTTTCCTGCCTATGGTTGGAAGCTGGCCTGGCCTAACACTGGATGATGTTTAGGGCAAAGATCAGGGTCTGTGCTCTGTAATAAAGTAAGGCTAGAGTTGGCCTGGGATCAGTGATATAAACATGTGTGGAAGTGAGATGGTTCTTTTGTACCACAGGGCTCTGAAGCAGAAGTCAAGCAATGTGAAAACTTCTAATAATCAGCAAACAAGTATCTCCCTCCTGAAATTTCCTTCTAGAATGGGTTTTTCTGGCACAGTCTTCTACAAATCTCTTAGTATAAGGACATGTCAGAGCAGGAAGGGACATTCAGGGCCTTGAAAATTAGCCCATTCATGTCTTACAGGGGACCTTGGGTGGTACTGTAGCTGGTAACAGAGCTAAAAGTGAAACACAAGGGTCTTCCCTACCCGATCATCTAAGGATTCCCTGACATCCCAGTGTGAGGTGTTAGTAACCTAAGGATGACAGTGAGGGACAAAATACACTGCCTATTATCTAGGGAGGAAAACAAGTGTGTCTGTTGGATTATTTTTGCTAGAATTTCTCCAGAATTTACCCCTTAGCTCTCACACTTAGACTTTCTGAACCATCTCAGCCCCACCGTGTTGTTTAAGTAAACTGAACCTAGAATTCCCCACACCCTCCCTCAACTTCGGCTATACCTGAGTACTTGCCAAGCCACCTGGCCCTCCTCCAGCTTTGTTCATATTATATTTATGATGTTTATATTAAACTGACTTTTGTCCTGATTTTAAATCAATTTCTTTCACTTGCTCTCTTTCTGTTTGGATTGGTTGATAAGGCAGAATTGGAAAATCCCCAGGCACTGCAAAGTTGTGAGCCTGTGGAGACTTTAATTAAAGTTGCTCACTATTATGAGACTTTAAAATCTGGCCTGTCTGCTTTTTTTCACTGCAGAGTTGCACAGAACAAAAAGGACTGTGTGCACGTCTCAGCTATAAAGTAATTCTGCATTTTGGGGGTCCTCCCTTGAGGCTGTAGTTTGCTAACTTTGTGGTCAGCTTGAACTTAGAATCAGTACATGTATTTTGGGATTAAAATGCACTCTCTTTATTTGGCTGCAAATAACATCCTTTTCTGCTTCAATTCATAGAACTTTCTAATTTAAAATAATTAGTCTTCTCTTCATTGACCTTTTCCCTTAAAACAACTGACTTCCTTTGCTATTTCTCCTCTGAGTCTAAGGGGCTGAATGCTGCCAACTTGTAATGGGAACACACTTGCCTGGTGACGCTGGGTTCTGCTGGTACATAGTAGGTACTCAGTACATGGCTGGCAATTAAATGGAATGTGTAAACCAGGATGAGTTTTTAAAATCCTAGCATTAGAGAAGACTGCTAACCTGCAGATATCTGATGATTCAGAGTTGATTCAATCTTGTTTTATCATTATGATCAATTTAATTGCCTATTAGGAGTCAATCATATTTTCTCTCCTTTTAGCTCATACCAAGTTTAGTTGCCCTGGTGAGAGAGTGTCTTCTTAGTGCATTGACCTCAGATTAAAGTTCCTCTGCAGGGACAGAATTTTTGGCTTAAAAAACCTATCTACCCTTTTTATTGTTGCTGCTGTTTTTTTGAGTTAGAGTCTTGCTGTGGAGATCAGGCTTGTGTTGCTCAGGCTGGCCTTGAATCGGCAGTGTTTCTCCTGTTTCTGCCCTGCAAGTTCTGGGATTATAGCAGTACACTACCATTCCTACTACATGATAGTTTTTAAAAGCCAAAGAGGAAATAGTTAAAAGTCTCACTACTGTGGCTTCACTGGATATTATCAGGATACCAAGGGAGGAGCTAGTGAATTGCATGCTGAAGGACCTACCAAACAGGCTACACTTATGAGAGGGTTCTCGCATGATGTTCTGGGGAGGAAATAGTCAACTCTTTGCAAAACCAGATATGTAGCAAGGTTGAGGACTAGTGCTTTATAAGTGAGGGTTAGGTGGAGACTAATTTGTTTGGTCTTGTGTTCCTTATTTCACACACATAATTTGGCACTATTGTGCAGCTGGGCCTGTTCTGGGAAGCAGGGTTACCAGACTGGGCAAAGAAACCTTCACAAGTCATGACTGAGAACATGAGATGCTCATGTGAATCTTGACCTGTAATGTGATGTGATTATATGATGATTGTTGTCATTTATTGAGATTTTTTATAAACTGTCTTTTCTTTTCAACAATCTCAGAGTATTATTTTTCTTTTAAGATAAGGAAACTGAGGCTCAGCACAAAAAAACAGGATCACTGGTATAATAGTAGTGGTCACAACAGTAATTTTTTAGAAATTTATTTTGGTTCCACATCTGAGGACGCGATGGTTTATCTTTAACCCCACAATAATGCTTGAATGAGTTATATACATCATAAATTTCCCTGAAATGATTTTCTACTGTTGGTTTGTGATATTTTATTTCCAGAAAGGCAAGACTCAATGAAGCAAACAATTCTTATCTTCCAACCTGAAGGGGAAAAAAAGTAACTTTCTTTCATTTCCTTACAGAAAAAGTCAGTTGAGTAAGTTCTCAAGGAGATATTTTAACTAAAAAATTCCAATTTGTAGCATATGGAAACTGGAACAGTTTTTGTTCTCGTTAAACTGAGCACACCACTAACTTTATTTTAATAATTCATGCATTGTTTCATAAACAAAAGCAAACAAGCATTCATCTGAGAGATCACTTTTAGGAGGAGAAATAATAATTTATAATTTTATTTATTATTTCTTTAGTGGAGAGCAGTTTCTTGGCGGAACATGCATTGCTTTTTTATTTATGAATTGGCACATGCATTATTAAAATAAACCTGTGACTGGGTTCTGTTTAATGATATGCAAAATCATTTGAGGTTGGGTACAGAGTGGATTCATTTTTCTACCTGTTGTGGGGTTGGCTGGCTTTGCACCAGCTATGGATATATGAGCACATTTAAGGAGCACATATTTAATTCTGAGACCAAACTGTCCCCGTAGATTGGGAAAATGAAAGCAAAATTTTACTAATGGTTTCACCTCTGAGAAGTTCTTGAGGAAGACAGAGAGGAAAGTATGTTGCAAGGAAAGGAATGGGTCTTTCCGTATTGAACAGAGACTCAGAGACAAGAGCTTTGCTCCCTCTCTGTCCACAACACTAATCTCAGACAATTCCTCAGAGCTCTGCTTTTGGTTCCAGCTCACTCAGGTGCCTTCCATTGCTCCCTGATTCCCTCCACACATTTAAAGTCGGATCCACAATTTAAATTCTGCTCCTTCCTTCCCTTGACTTCTCTGCTCTGAGCATCAGATTAAGGTAAAAATGATCTCTCATGAGCTTGAAGTTGGATTTTGTTATCAAAATACTAACTACCGGTTTTTAAAATAAAATAGTATTTGTTAAGATCCCAGAAAAATATACACACACCCTCTGTTTAGTTATTATAAAAATGTCGGAGGGATTTTATTTCATTTTCTATAGCTCATAAATGCTTCGGATTGGCGGGTATTTCAGAGAGATTGCAAAGAAGGGCCAGTTGCCAGCTTGAGTCATTTACCCAAGTGTTATAGGGAATGTAGATTCAATGGACCCGTGCAGCTGGTCCCACTTGATTGTACACATTGTGACAATGACCGTGTTGGAATAGGAGGATGAAACACGCGCCTGTCGTTCCATGGCACAGCAGCATATGGGTTCCAAACAGCAGGACTCAACTCATAATTCACAGCAAGATGGTCGCCCCGTGATTTATGTGCACTTGGCACAAAACAGGCATCACTGCCCTGCAATAGCTTCCTAGGTTTTCAAGGCTGAAATCTCCCACTATATGGCCATTTTCCTGGACCTATAAAATGCTACATTTAAAATTCTCTCTTCTGATATCAGCTTGGAGCAGGACTGTTGTCTTGTGCGGATGCATACTTGGGCACCCAGGGAAGGCAGAGAGAAAGGACAGGTGACTCAGCAGAGTCATTTTCTCCTTCTTCACAGTTACCCCTGGGGCTGACTGTGGCAAATAGCACCTTCTGACATAATGAAAATAGGAT
Source organism: Petromus typicus (assembly GCA_004026965.1). NCBI lineage: Eukaryota > Metazoa > Chordata > Mammalia > Rodentia > Petromuridae > Petromus > Petromus typicus. The sequence goes on from PVIR01019338.1 coordinate 13,470, forward strand.
AAGATTCTGGGGTGATCTCATTTTTTGATTTCTGTATATGAAAAATGCAGTACAATAGTATTTGTGAAAAAAGCTTTCTGTTTGAGGAACATATTTATTTAATCAGTTTTCACCATTTTTTGGTCTCTGGGGCTCTCTGAACCTTTAACTATAGCTCTTGGCATGCTTGTCATTCCTGTTTCCCTGACTGAGAGCCCATCCGTGGAAACAAAATGTGGTTCTCTGTGGGTCTGACAGTGGATTCACAATGAGATTAGAGCCAAGAGGGCTCTGTGTTCTTCTCCATCTGAACTGTAGTTGAAACTTGACAGGAAAAGGATTGATGGATGCTTTGTTTCTGGGACATCAAATTGATTGTATCTTGTCATTCATTTTCTCTAAGAATGTCTTCTAAATTTTCTTTTCCGTACAGGGAGCTGTCATCACGGAGGTGTGGTGAACATCAGCAGACCGTCTGTGGTTCAGCTCAACTGGAGAGGGTTTTCCTATAAGTATGGTGCCTGGGGCCGGGCTTATTCTCCTGAACATCCAAATGAAACACAGTATTGGGTGGCACCTTTGGAAACAGATGGGAGGCAGCTTTGGTATTATAGACTCTACAGCACACTGGATAACTTGCTGTTGTACACACATGCTCGAGAATCTCAGATTAAGTATGGCCAAGGTAGCGGTACAACAGTTTACAAGAATAGTATGTATGTCAATTGGTACAACACAAGGAACATTGCCAGAGTTAACCTTACCACCAACTCTGTGGCTGTGACTCAAGGGCTCCCTAATGCTGTCTATAACAACCGTTTTTCCTATGCTAATGTCGCCTGGCAAGATATTGACTTTGCGGTGGATGAACATGGACTGTGGGTGATTTATGCAACGGAAGCCAGCACTGGTAACATAGTGATTAGTCTACTCAATGACAGCTCACTTGAGGTACTGGAGAGCTGGGTTACAAAGCAGTACAAGCCATCTGTTTCTAGCACCTTCATGGTGTGTGGGGTTCTCTATGCCACCCGTACTTTGAATACTAGAACAGAAGAAATTTTTTACTACTATGACACAAATACAGGGAAAGAAGGTAATCTGGCCATTATGATGCCTAAGATGCAGGAAAGACTGCAGAGCATTAATTATCACCCTCAAGACCAAAAACTTTATATCTATAATGATGGTTACCTTCTAACTTATGATCTTTTCTTCCAACAGAAATCTAAATAAAGTGCTTAGGACTTAGGGTGAAAAATAAGTAAAATCTTTGAGCTGAGGATTTAGCTCAGTGGTTTCAGCTCCTGCCTTGCAAGCCTCAGGTCCTGAGTTTGATGCCCAGTATAAAATAAAAGAAACAAAAGACAAAATAAAATGTTTTAAGCAGTCTTCTTCTCTTCTTTAGATGTTTGTAGGAAAATGTAGAAGTATTTTTCCTTGGTTGTAATACTTAGGTATGTAGTTCTACCACACTTAGAATGTCTGTCCTGATTTGATGAGTCTTGGGATGCGTTTCCTATGGAATTAAGGTTCTTTCAAGGAGGAATTGCCAGAGGTGAATGAGCATAATGGATCTAATGGTACCTATAGTAAGGAGATGTGTGGAAATTAAGAAACTTACATTAGGGAACTCAATATAGATTCTGCTGGTTCTTTGTACAAGAAAATTTGCTCGGTGAACAGTCTTTGTTCAATGTTGCTCCACTACTTTTTCTGTGCCTACAAAGAACTTGGGGCTTCATTAGACAGATTAATATCTGAAAGTGGTTACCTGATCAAAACTCCATTTGCTTTGTAAATACCAGATGAGTAAATTTGGTATTCTATATTATATTTGTAAAGTTCTCTGAGTTTTCTGGAGAAAGGACCTTTAATACATTAAATTGTGTACTGTCAATCAGACTTGGAAGGATATTCAGATGAAGCACTGGATTGTTTTCTTTCTATTTCCACTGATTCAATAGTCAGTAGAACACTTTCCTTTGTAATTTAATTTGAAAGGCAGGTCAGAAAACTAGAATAGGACTTACAATTAGTTCCCTCAATGCTTCTTTACTATTAGCAGTTTTTTGTAAACAACAACTAAGGAAGAATGATAAACATTAGCCAGTTTTCTATGCAATAGTCATAAATCACAAAATTTAATTTTCTTTTTCTCATCCTGAACTTTTATTTAGATGGTTCTAGATTACAATAAAATCAGATGACAGCAATAAATTGGTAGCATTTATGATTACAGAATAAGTACCTGGGTAAATGTGAGAGTTGTATCATCCATTTCATGTAATTTTGTCTTTGTTTAAGCCTAGAACTTACAATAAAATGAAAATTTAATTTTTTTCTAGGAAAAGTTTTCAAAAATCTATGATATCTCATGAATCAGTGTAGCAGTTGAAAAATCTTGCAAGTTTGTGTGGCTCTGTGCTTTTGGGTGATTTTATTATCTGATTTTAGCCATTTTATATGATGTTTAAGTCCCAGTCTACAGGACTGGCTACTTTAATGGTATATTCTTCTTTTTTATGTAAATGATTAAAATGTGTTTTGGAACAAACAGTTGTCTTTTATTTCATTTATTTTTCTAAATTACAAAAAAAAATATATCAAACAAACTCTTGATAGGGTGGTCTACATCTTGCTCTGAGGTATAGAGAATGGCTACCTCCCAAATACCTATGGCTATCACATACCTAATGACATAACACTCAGGACTTTACAAAGAAATTCAAGGTTGAGCTATGTTTTTAGCTTTCATTTCTCTTTAAAATTCATTCTTTCTGGCAGCTTTTATTATACTGGATTGCCCTATAATCTTTTGGGATATGACCTTGTACTTATTAATTTGCATGACTGATCTGATTATTTCCAATGCTAGACCATATTTATGGCCTTGTGTTCTTTTTCCATCTGAGTTACCAAATAACATGAATCAAGAGTCTGTGGCTCCCTCTCTAGCAGGAGGCCTTGGACAGAAATCAAAGGGAATAAGTGGCTGTACCAAGAAGCAAAGTACCTTTACCAAAGAGAATGTGCAGAGAGACAAGTGACCTAGAGTTGGAGAGAGTGTAGACAGATAGTCTGAGCTGATGTAGTAGTACTCCTACTAAAATACTTACTTTAAGTCCATGTCAGGCTTTGTGAGACAGCCAGAAGCTACAATGTTTAGTATTTTTTGCAAGATTTTTCTCTCTCTATTTTTGGGCTGCATGCACAGCCAGGTATGGCTTTCAAAATATAGCAAGATATTAAGGTAAAAACATGTACATCATGTGAGATGTAGGTTAAAAACAGTAATGTTATATTTAATATGCTGTGAGGCAGTTTTCCAGATGAATCTTTCTTCCAAGTATACAGGATGGCCTCTGAAGAGTTGGGAAGAGAGATGGAGGCAGGAAGTCAAAGTAATCCTAGCAGTCAGCTTCTTATTTCAACTGCCACAAGAGCTGTTGGTTGAAAGTTCCTTTTATAGTCTCCCTCTCACTGGTCATTGTATCAGCCTACAGTGGCTGCCTATAGGAAATCTTCCCCCTAGGATGGTTGAATGACCAAAGGATTCAAGTTCTTGGGTTTTTTGCAATGCAGTTACACAATGAGCAATTTTTAGTATAAAATTCAGTGAGTTTTGAGAAATGTACAGTCATATAACGTCTCCCACAACTAGAAAATAATACAGTTTCACCCTACCTAAGATGTTCTTTTCCACCCCTTTGCAGCCAATTCCTATCCCCCACAGACTCTAGTAAGCAATGATGTGTATTTTCTCCCTGAACAGCAGTTTCATTTTTTCCAGAACATCATAGATAAGGAATAAAATAGAGTGCAGCCTTTTGAATCTGGCTTTTTCAAGTTTCCTTTTGAAGAAAATTAGCAGGTTCAAATCATCCTACAAGGTAACTGGGTACTCCTAGATGATCTAGGGGATTCCTGTATATTTTTATTGCATGGATGGTTGCTGGGAGCTGTGCTGTACTACTGGCCTCATAACTGTTCCCCAGTGGCTGGGAAGTGCCTTGAAGGCGAAGGGTCTATCTAGCTCTTGGTATCATTCAAACTTATCTGGCTGCACATCCAAAGCTTGGATGGTTTCTGGTTATTAGCTCTGTTCAAAGTTTATTCTCCAAATTTCTGTCCCATGTCTCAAGCATTCCTACCAATCACTGATGTGGTTGTAAGGAAAGGATTCAATTGTATAAAAATGGGTTTAATTCCTTTCACGGCTTACATTGGCTTTGGGCAAGCACCCTTAACTTTTCTAAGACTCAATGTCTTTTTTTTTTTATAAGATGCAATAAAATCACCTGACAGCATCCTAGCATGTGAATTAAATGATATTGAGTGTATAAAATGTCTACTAAAGTCATTAGCATATGCTCTGCCCTTTTATTCGTTTCTTTCTTGAAATTTCTGGTTCAAGGTGATCACTGATTTGACTAGGTATAAAAACAACTGGCATTAGAGTTTATATCTTCTCCCTATAATAATAGTTGTTGCCCCTAGTGACTCTTGAAAGCAGGTGCATTTTGATTTTGAAGAATTTCAAAGGAATATCCTGTCTTTATTTATCTCTAGTATAGACCTTCAAAGCTGATGTTTCTATACTTTGACTCCAAAAGACAGGCCAACAGGAACAGAAGAAATAGCTTGTTGCTCTTTTCTGTTTAGCCTTCCATCCCTCTCTGTGGATAAGGCTAAATTAGATGTATTTGTTTTTCTACTTGCTTCACTGCAGTCAACAAGTTATCAGTCTTCAAAAGAGGAATGGACACTTACTCTGTACTCTTAGTAAAACACACTTCTCTTGTGGAGCTGTTTATATCACTGACCTTGATAGCATGCTTTCTTTTTGGTTTGTAAAGCACTGAAAGGAAAGCCTGGCAAAAAGGGGTGAGGAATGACACTGTGCTGCCTTCAGGATGACATAGAGAAGCTCTGGGTCTGAGCCTTAGTGCATCTCGAACAGATGTCACTCCATGAAGACGATTGGCCTTCTGTGTTCCAGAATGTTATGGGACAACAAAAGAGTGAATGTGGCATGATTCACAAAGTGAGCAGATTTCTAAGGCGCACTCCCAGTCAGTGCAACAGACCAGCTGGCCTGGTTCATGGGTGAGAAATGCTATTTGAGTTGCCAGTTCTGTTGCCAGACCTCACATCTGTAGCTTGGGATGTACTCACTTATCTCTGAGATGGGCATCTGTTCCTGGAATTCATCCAGGGGAGCAGTCCTTGGAATCAATGTCCACAGTGGAGAAAGGTGGTCTTCAGTGCATTTCAAGGAAGGCTGTCTTCTTAGGGCTGTCTGTAGACAGGTTCCTTTGTGAGGATAGTTTCCCAGGTCTCAACCTCCTCCAAGGACTAATGTCATGAGATTTATGGTGTGTATGTGTGTGAGGACTTCCAAGTGGCTTGGCTGGAGGTCGGTGCATGTGGAAAGAAGCAGAGGATGATGATGGACACATTAAGCTTTATCTGCTACTAAAAGAATTTTACTCCTGTACCTCTGACCAGGGTGTTTATTATGATGCAAAACCTCTCAATGTCCTGTCTCTTGTTTTCTTCAGCATTTTTGAAAACAATAAATAAAAATTGTATATATTCAACATGCACAACTTTAGTTGCATATACATTGTGAAGGGATTGACACTGCTGAGATAATTAACACATTAATTGCCCACATAGGTACTAAATCTCTCTTTTTCTTAAATTAAACTTTGCCAACTCATGTATTCTGTTTCACTTGTGACAATTTTTTTTTTGAGGTAATAGGAATTCAACCCAAGACTTTGCACATGCTACATTCTTAGCCCTTAATAATGCTTTTTGCATCAATTTGACTGTTGATTTCTTCTGACTTTTGCTTTGGTGACTTTTAGTTAGGGGTCAGTGTAAGAACAGAAGCATCTTCTTTTTAACTGTGGTGTCACCAAGTACTCTGTTAGACAAAGCTGGTTCTGTTGCTGGCTTCTCCCAATAGCAAAATTTTTCTCCCTCCACTGATTGGGGTCAACTGACTTGACATGGTGTCTCTGTTGTTTCTTTTAACATCTCACTGCTTCCCAACACCTTCCTTCTCTCCTTCTCATCCATTTGTCATTTTGTCTGGTGTCACTGCAATGGGCGAAATCTCTTCCAAGCAGTGTTGCAGGGACCCAGACTCAGTCCATTTCTGTCTTCACTATGTCCACTTAGAGCTTCCATGGTCAACGTGCTCATGATGCAGCTGAAAGGGAAAAGAAGATGAAGGGGAGACTGGTTTAATGTTGGCCTGAAAATGGTGACCAACATTTCACTCAGAACCCATTAACATCAAGGCCCAGCTAGCTGTAAGGATGCTGGGAGCCATAATGTCTGGTGGGAATTCAGCAGAAAAGAAAATGGGCTCATGAGCAACCAGCTACTCTGGGTGCTACAAGGAAAGGATTTAACACAGAAAATTAAGTGTTTACAAAGTTGTTGAAAAGGCTGGAAGTGCAGCAACCAGAGGCTGCCATGGAACGTCTGGTTTTGAGGTTATACCACTACCTGTAATCCAGAAATCCAGAGGTCTGGCACCATCCACAGTGTCATTCTCACATCTCCACACTGGTACCAATGAAACCACGTGAAACATGGAGTCTGTCTGCGAATGCCTACCTCTGCTGGGGCCTCCTGTCCCTGGACTTGCAGAAATCCTCCCATCTATCTGCCCAGTGTAGCAGGAGTGGGTGGTGTTAACCAAATCTAAAACACAACCAGGACTGTATTTACAAAAAAGATTGGGGCATAGAGTTTTAATTTTCCTCCTCATCAGATAAAGAAGATGACAGAAGAGGGTGGAACTTGGTCCTAGCACCAATAGACAATACCTGGCACCTCAATTTTGTTAGTGATAACTGCTTCCTTCTTACTGATGTGTTAATTTTGTTTTTGTTAACTGCTTCTTTATTTTCTAAATCTTATTTAGCCTCTTAATTATGCAGTCAATTCTGTAAAGAGTAATACCTCTTTACATTTGATTTATTCTATGAAAGTTGATAATTGACCAGTGAAGTTATGCCTTCAATGCAGTCTGCACAGAAGACTTACCCAGAGATTTATCCTTATCTAGGATAAATATAGGCCTATATGTTACTGAGAGATGATCTAGGTGAGGCCCTGTCATCGATGCATCGTTTTAAAGATTCTTGTGTAGCTGGAGTTGGCAACACCTACTAAGCTTATTAAGCAAAGATAGAGTTGCTGACTCAAAATTTTTGAGTCAAAAGCCTTGGGTACCATCTGAAGAGAGTGGGGCTCAGAATCTAGATGGAGTCTGATGAATTTCTATGTGTCCACTTCTAATATTAGCCACCAGGAGTCTTGATAATTGTAACTGGGACCTTCTTTCTAGTGCAACCGTGGGGTGAGTGGGTAGGAATTTATTTTAGCATCTCATGGAGCTGTGTCTAAGTAAACCTATAGGTAAGTTTAAAATGTCAGTTTGAGGGCCGGGGATTTAGCTCAGTGGTTCTGGCACCTGCCTTACTATTGCAAGGACCTGGGTTTGATCCCTGGTAACCATATACAATACTGTATGTGGAGACTCGTGCCCTTCAGAAATCAGTACCACATACCTCAGTACGGGGCATGGTAGCTCATGCCTGTAATCCAAGCAGGGAAAGCAGGGGCAGGAAGATTCCTGTGAGTTCAAGGCTGAGCTCAGGGCCAGTGAGACCCTGTCTCAAAAAAAAAAATGTCATTTGAAAGTTCATCAAGTACATGTACCCTATGAGACATCATATATTAGTTCTCTTCATGGTCACATGACTGGCTGGGAGATGCAGGACACTGACACTGCCCAGCATCTCCGGGGAGTATTGTTCCGAGTATCACCACCCTGGGAGAAGGTTCAAATGCAAAATTGGATGAATGATCTCTACTGCATTTGTGTAGTTTTGCATCATCATAGCATCAAAAACGTGGATGTAGAATCATCTGAACTGGGGGACCATCTGCATGCGAATGTATGTAGATTTTTTGAGGAATACTTATAAAGATCATATTTATTTTAATTTCAAAGAAAATGTCATTCTGTTGCCCATGTGTTCCTATCCTGAATGTTCTCATGCCAGTGTAGCTTTACCCAAGCCTGAAATAGACAGAGGGAAATCCTCCTCCAGCAGTGATGACTCTGAGTCAGTTCCTGAGGAGGAGGAGGTGGCTCTCAGGACTTGCAGCCCTTGGTCGAGTTCTGTCTGTGAGGAGAAGCGCCATGTGTGTCACCCACAAGTGACATCAGTGCTCTAGGAGAAAGTCAGGCACCTCAATTCTTTTTGCCTCTGGATAAGAATCTCTTCTGCTTTTAGAGTCACTCAAAAATGTTGAGAGTCATATATTCCATGTCCCTTGTATTTCCTTTGTGAATTGCTCCTGACCTTGGCCGACCTCTGGGATCATTTGTCATTTGGCTGACAAGCTGCTGTTCCTGGGGTTGGGGTGCCCTCAAAGTCCTGGCACCTTGGTTGGAGGTCATCCCCAACCCCGAGCAGGCTCTGTGTCCGCGTAGGAAGCGCAGGTAAGTCACAGAAGGTTGAACTGCGTGCTTTTCGGCTGATTTCTGCAGTTTCCTGCTCTCTCAGACCCACACCCGGCAGGCCTGAAGCACCAGGGGCCTATAGCCCTACTGAGACGACTTGCCGCCCACGGGCACGGACACGCGGGTGACAGGTTTCCCCGCAGAATCTGAGAAAGCAGTGAGTGACGGCGGAGCTGCCCTGGAGAGCAGGAATTTGGCGGCATAAGCTCAGGGAATTACTTTGGGAAAGAAAGTTTGTAATAACAGTGTTCTAGTTCTGCTGAATAAAACATTTGGAGAGCTTTCCTTCTCCCGGCAGAAAAATAAAGTACCGTACTTCAGTGGTGCTAAGATGGCTGTTCTTTTAAAATGTTTTTAATAAAAGTCAGATGGCTGTAGCCATCTGACCTTGATACCGCCCTCCCTCCTGACCCTGCGCGGGGCGTTTCGTGTGAGAGGAGAGGATGTGTCTCGGGCTGTATTGCGCGTATTTCATTTAAGCAGATGGCAAAACAGCCATTTCGATGGCTGGGGCATGAGCCCAGGAAAGGTACAACCAGCTGCAAACAGACCAGTAAGTGTGGCTGTTATACATCTGGTAGTAGTTCTACAGCGAAGCAGCTAATGGTGCTGGTATTTAAATGGTCATTAGTAGACCCTGGATTCTGAGCACCCAATTAAGAAATACCCCGGAAGCTCTCATGGTGTTCCTCTGTTGTCATTTAGACCGCAGATGGACCCCTGGTCTGCCTGGCTGTTGCTGCCTGCAGGAAAAAGAAAACTTCGTTTTTGTCAACAGGATATAGGACATTCTAGAGCGGGCTCCTTCAGCCAAAGGGCCTCACAGCAGCGTCTCCATCTCCAGCGTCTGTCTCTCACTAACCTTCCATCGACAAAGCCTAGAATCAGTTAATTCTGGGGATTTGTTATGTATAAGGGTCAGGTTATTCCCTTTAAACCCTCTGGCAAAGTTAAGAAGGGGAGGCGCTTTCCCCTTATGAAGAGATCTTCCTGGAGAACTGATTAGGCTTCTGCCTACTGGATACAGAGCCAGGTTGCTGCAGAAGGCTCCTTGGCTTCAGGGATTTGTTCACAGTTAAAATGTGAATATCTTTAGAAAAGAGAATTTATGCAGAATGACTTGGTTTTTAAAATCACACTTGAAAATTTTGAGTCATGCAGAGCATAGATTTTGATGAAGGAGGATAAGGACTGGGGCGGTTTAGGGACTAGGAGGAGAGAGGCAGGAGAGGCAGAGAAGACATAATTCTCTTAGCTGGGCTTGTTCCTTTCTTCAACCCTTCCCCCAAGTGAGGGAATTCTTGTTTTCTTTGTGCTTTTGACAGATACTACTAAAAGCTACCAGCAACTGGGTCTACTGCCTGACACATTAGATGTGGCTCAGGAAGAGCGGGTTAGGGACCTGGCTAGAACTTCCTGCTGCCCAGGAAGGGTGATGTGTTGGCCGGTGTGGGAAGCTGGGTTTGTGTTCATGGTCCTGGTATACATTTGACTGTGGGCTCCTTCTAATTTTCAGGGGGACTCACATTGGAGTCATAAGTCATGTGCTGACTCTAGCCTTAGCCTCATCCACAGGAGGGGGTCATTTATTTTGTCTTTTCATCCTTTTTTGGGATCTTGTTTGGGGGGAGTTACAAGGTGACATAGGCTTCCTACTTTTACAGACAGAAAGAAAAGTTGGAATAAAAGACAAAAACCAGGCAGGCCTCATTCAGGCTGTGCTAACAGAGACAGATTGAAATGAAACATAGGACCTGGGGTCTCTGGGTCCTCCTCAGCCCCTGATTTGCGTGAGGTCACTACTCAGCACTAAAGCTACAGTTCTGTGGCAGCAGAGAGAAGGCTTTGGGAAAATGCCATAGCAAGCTTCTTTCTTTACACATCAGTGGCCTGATTGGAGCTTTTTGGGTACAATGTGCTAAAGATGAAGAAAAGGGGTTGAGACAGCAGGTGACAAAAGTACTCAAAGGTGAGGGTAAGGACACCTTCACATCTGTTCTGAGCTCCAGCAGGAAAGTGAGAGGTGATAACTTAACTTGACTCCTTCACTAGGAGGGGGACTCTTGCAGTAGGGAAAGGTGAGCAGCGCAGGTGCCTGCCAGCTTTCACAAATGGACTGATGTGTGCTCAGATTCCAGGGTGCTTGGAAATATTAGCCCACAGAGACACAGAGACACATAATACCACAGGCACTGAACATAAGTAAAGTGACATAATGGAAACAGCAGATTTTGGGGACTTTTGGGCAATGTGAGCCTAAATTTAGTTCCTCCCCAAACTGTGACTTATTAGCTGTGTTACTTTGGTCAGGATTCTTAAACTCTCTGAATCTCAGTTCTCTTGGCTGTGAAGTGTAGTAATTACAGGGATTTACTGATAAAATACATTCCAGTTTTTGGTATCTTGTCTGATCCATGACATTCATCAAGTTTCTCCTCGTCCAGTCTTCCAGTGTAGTGTTTAAGAATGGGGCTGAATGGCATTCCAGCCCACAACCATATGTATGTAGTCTTGCTAAGCTGACCAATTGCCCAGTTTGGGTTCAAACTGCAGTCCTTCTGCCCTGGCTTCCCAGAGCCCTGGAAGTACAGGTACATGTCTCTATGCGCGGTTCAGTCCATATAATTTCAGTTTTCACGTTCCTTTTGGGCAGCAGGTGGATCTGACCCAGCTCATCCAGCCTATGTATTCACAGGTTCACATAGTCATGTGTTGGTCCTTGGTGCCCCAGATATGTAATTATTACTGCTAGTGAGTGAATAGAGTCAGGTAGGGCATGGGGGATGGGCTGACCATGGCTGTGCAGTTCAGAATTATGTCTCGTTTCTTTAAAGCTGCTGCAGGTAGATGCTGGAGCAATTAGAAGGGGTGTTTTTTTCTTTGCAGAGTTTGCTCCTCTTTCTGATCTTGTCCATCCTAAAACAAGATGGAGGTACTGGGATCTGTCCCCCAGTAAACGGCCTACTCAGCCTGTTTCTATTGTGTTTCATTTGTGTTTGGCCTTGACTCTCCTATGTGCTGTGCTGTGAGGAGAATATCAATCGGTGTGCAGGAGAACAAGCCAGGCACTGCAGCCCAGTGCGTGAGTGCACTGTCAGTGGGGAAATCATGCTACATGAGCAGGAAATAACTTCCTTTTTTCATTTTATAAATTAGCCTAGTGATCATTGGGATTATGATCCCGGAGTCCCATAGAAAGTGCTTAGAGGAGAAGGGAGTCATAATGCAGTATTCTTAGTAATCCCAGAAAGGAAACCTGGATAGGAGTTCATTTGGCAAGAAGAGCACCATGTTTCCCACCATACTCTCCTTACCGTCATTGCATTTCAGCAGCTTTGTTGCAGAAAGCTTTGGCTAAGTCCTGTGGTTTCAGCTGAGACATTCAGCCTGAAGGGGAAGGGAGCAGACCTATTTTCTAGAAGAAAGAGTTCATGCACAATTCCTGTGTCTGGAAATCTTCCAGCCTTATTGAACACTGGTCATCTTCTATGTTGAATTTATCACAGAACAAAGATCATCAGAGCCAGAAGCACCACGTAGGCCCCTTTGCTGTCTAATAAGGAAATTGAGACCCGAGAGGGTAAGTGACCTCACCCAAGGTCCTCAAATTGCTGACAAGGCACTGGGTTGGACCTGTGCTCAGTCAGGACATTATACTTGCCAGTCATTGCTCTACCTATCACAGAAACACACTTTGGCTTCCCAGGGGTAAAATTGGCAGGTCTTTCTCATTTTATTTTATTCCAAAGTGAAAAAACACATTCTTATTTGTTCTTAATCTACTTGTAAACTCTAATAACAAGTTCTAGTGTTAACTACTTAATACAATTTACTTAATTAGCTAATAGTTAAAAATGGAAAGCTGTTTTCTTTGGCCTTTTATAATCTTCATTCGTTCTATTACAAAGAAGTTTCTTGTCAGTTGATGTCATGGTGACGTTGGCATAAAAGGCGAATTCTTTGGCAGGAAACCAAAGTTTAGTTCCTGAAGGTACTTTCACAAACAGAAAGAAAAGTTAGGAATAAAAGACAAAAGCCAGGGAGGCCTCATTCAGGTTGTGCTAACAGAGGCAGATTGTAATGAAACGTAGGACCTGGGGTCTTGTAAATCTCAGCCTATAAATACTTTGCTTAGTCTGTTATGTGGATAATACTTTTATTACTAGAAAACTGCCCAGGATTCCTTGACCAATTTGGCTATGGAAAGCGGAACTCTCAGACACATGTCTTCCCTCTACAGAGAAGGTGTCCTACCGCCATCTCACGTGTACTTAGGTAATAACCTTTCTGGCATGCTTGCTCTGTGACTACTGAGTGTCCTACACTCCCTGAAAAGCAAAATGCCTTAGGAAAAGAGGACACTTTTAATTAAAAGCATTGCACACATGTATATTTATTTATAATTAGGGAGAGTTAATATAATAATTAAGTGTCAAGAGATTGGGGCCACTGGATTTGACTTTGAGTTTGCTTCTTACTCTTTCCCATCGTGGTGACTTTGAGGAAGTGACCTCTCTAAGGCTGCAATCACTCAGGTGTAAAATAGGTGCAATCATTTTGTCTGTTTTGTAATTGCTATGAGGGGTGACATATATGTAAAGACTGTAGTACCTTGCCTGAAACATGGTAATCTTCCATAAATGTTCATTGTTGTGACTACTGTTAGTATATGTTTCCCATAGAAAAATTTGGGAGTTCATAAAAATATGAAGAGAGAAACAAACACTGTGTCTATTCCATCCTTCCAACATTACTACTTTTTCCGACAGAATGATCAAAAATATAATCATATGCACACATTCTATCACAGTGTACTAGTGTAAACATGATTTAGTAGATTTCTTTTTAAAAGTTAGTGTTCTTTTGTAGGCAATGTCTGTTATTTCTCAGAAACACAATTCTGGGAAGATGAAATGGTCGTGCAAACTTGCTGTGGCGGTAGCTAGTGAATACAACACCATCAGGTCTTTAGATTTTATACCATTGAGAAGGATGATTTGGAGTATATTTTTAGTGTGTACCAAGTATTCCAAAGACTACCATCATTTATATAACTGTTATCCTATTGCAATTTAGTTTTTCTTCTTTTCTTTTCCCATCTCCCTAGTTTCCTTTCTCTTTCTCTTTCTCATTCTTTTGGTCCCTTTATAAACTTTGTAGCATATAAATCTCTGCTTGCACTTTTGATCAATTAAAAATATGTTCTTAAAAGTAAATTGCTGGGAGACAGATCCTAGTACCTCCATCTTGTTTTAGGATGGACAAGATCAGAAAGAGTGATGAACCTATGTCAGAATTTTGATCCATATTATTAAGTTGCTTTGGAAGCAGCTCTTATTTGTAAAGTTCATTCTCTAGAACTTCACACTTTCTCAGTAGGCTGTTTCTGGGAAAGGGGTAGTCAGACTCTTAATTAACATCCTTGGTCAGTCAAGTGTCCATTTCTTCCTTCTCCTGGGCTTCATAAGGCAGAATTGGAAATGTCTGTGATTTGAGGTACCTTTGGAATCTATAAGAGCATCTCTAAAGGTTTGGAGAGTTTCTCAAAACCGAGTTTGACTTCTAGATCTTAACTAATGTAGTCCAAAATCTCTAAGCCAGTGTAATGACATCCTCCAACATGTCATCTCTAAGATCTTTCAAAGCGCCTCAGCCTATAAATACTTTGCTTAGTCTTTTATGTGGATAATACTTTCATTACTAGAAAATTGCCCAAGATTCCTTGACCAATTTGGCTATGGAAAGCGGAACTCTCAGACATATGTCTTCCTTCTACAGAGAAGGTGTCCTACCGCCATTTCACGTGTACTTAGGTGATGACCTTTCTGGCATGCTTGCTCTGTGACTACTACTGTTGAGTTTGTCTTTTAGTTTCACTTTCTTGAAACCTGAACTTCACTTTTCTAGTCATCCTTTCTATTCTCATGCTAGTACATTGGTTCAGGGCTACCTGCTGTGCCCCTCAAATGCTGCACATGTACTCATTCACTCTCTCTACTGCAGATTCTTCCTCTAACTTGGCCTGAACACAGTTGTCAGGCTAATCTTTCTTTCTTTTTTTTTTTTTTTTAAGGTTTTTTGAGACAGGGTCTCGCTTTGTGGTTCAGGCTTGCCCTGAGCCCAGCCTCCAACTCACATCACAGCAATTCTCCTGCTTCTGCTTCCCGAGTGCTGGGATTACAGGCGTAAGCCACCATGCCTGGCACTGTGGTACATGGTACTGGTTGCTGCTGGGCGTGAGTCTCCACACCCAGTATCGTTATGTGGTTACCGGGGATTGAACCCTGGTCCTTGCACTTGCAAGACAGGCGCCGGAACCACTGAGCTATATCCCAGGCCCAGACTAATCTTTCTTTAGCGTAGTCCTGAGGCTGCTACCTTTTACTGACACCCACATTAAACACAAGCTCAAGACCACGTATTGTGCAGTTTCTGTTTCCTGGTTTCCCATCACATTCTCCAGCCAAATCGCTCCCTTGCTGTTCTCTGAGTGAACCACATGCTTGTCAGACATGTTGGATTCTTTTGCCTGATTGCCCTCTTTCTCCATGCTTCTCTATTGAAATTTCATCTATCATTGCTCATACCAAATACTTCTGTATGAAACTTATCTTAACTCTCTTCATCAGAAGGAAAGCTCACCTTTTATAAACAGCTATTGCCTATGCTTACCTTTTCTCAGCTTATCTCATATGTGAATACATTTTCTGTGTCTAATCCTTCCTCTGTCCCGGTCACTAGAGATCAGAGACTCCTGGAGGGCAGGAGTAACTTGCCTTGTCTCCTTATCCATTGATCACGCATAAAGTGCCTTGTACATGGTGGACATTCCCATGTTTCAACTACAAGCCCTCAGACATAGGCCTCCTATGGCTTCCAAAGAGTAGAAGCAGCACAGCTGCTGGATGTATTGCTTTTCCCAAGAGAGGCAATTATAATGCTATATCTTCCTCTTTTGGCTTTGGGCCAGTGGCTCTGCACCTAATCTCTAATTGTTGTTGTTGTTTAAAGGGATTTTCACTCTACCTAACCAAATCAAAAGGATGATAACAACAAATTTGCTGCCATTTACTGCAAACCTACTATGCATAAGAACTGTATTTTACATGTAGGATCTCATTTATTTATTTATTTTTAAAAAACTGAATTTATTGGTACATTTTATACATTCATTATGATCACATTCAACATTGAGAATCTGTACCTATACATGACACATTTTGATTCTCATTTTTCTCCCTGTCCTCCCCACAACCTCCCCACCTATATACATAAGCTTTATTTTCTTTTTTACTATCAAGTTTTTTTCTTTCCCTTTTTTACTTTCCACTACACACCCTTTTTCTCTCTCTTTTTTTGTGTGCACATTTTCTTCCTTTACCATCTTATTTATCATACATTTTGGTATTCATTTACACCTTCAGTTTTTCATACTAGAGAAAAGATACATTTCTCACATATGTGTCCTATTTATTTTACTTATGAGTATGTTCCCAAGGTATATCTGTTTGAGTATAAATGACTCAAACTTATCATTATTTATGACTGAGTAAATATTCTATTTTTTAAAAATTCAAATCTTTATTGATGCATTATGAATACACTTCATCATCACACTCAGCCTTGAGAGTTTGTACCAGAATATGACATGACTTGATTCTCATTTTTTCCCCTTCCCCCACCCACCCTGCAACCTCCACCCTCTATATACATCAGCTTTGTTTCCTTTTTTTATTACTATCACATTCTTTCCCCCTCATTATTTACTGCTACACCCTCTTTCCTTTTGAATATTTTCCATTTCACAATATCAACTATATATGCTAGAACTCATATTGTATCTTTTCTCTGGCATGAGAAAATGAAGATGTAAATATTCTACTTTTTAAAAATATATATCTTCTTTATCCAATCCCCCACTGGGGGGCATTTGGGATGTTTCCAAGATTTAGCTGTCACAACCTGACTGGCTATAAACATGGGTGTACATATGTTTCTGTGGTATGATTCTTTTAATTCTTTTGTGTATATACCTAGCAGGGAAATAGCAGGGTCACATGAGACTCTTAGTCCTGATCTCCATGGTGGTTGCATAAGTCTACATTCTCACCAATAGTGGAAAAGGATTCCTTTCTCCCCACAGCTCCACCATCATTGGTTGTTGGAAGATTTTGTGATACCAGCCATTCTTTGTGGAATGAGATGAAATGTTAATGTTTTTTTCATCTGCATCTCTTGAATGGCCAGAGATGTTGAACATTTCTTCATGCGTGTCTTAGCTGCCTTTATTTCTTCATCTGAAAAATGTCTGTTCATTTCAGCTGCTCAGGTTTGCACTGAGTCTTTAAATTGGGGGGAGGGCTGACTTTTTAAAGTTCTTTGTATACTGTAGATAGTAATCCTTTAACTGAGAAACAGCTGGTAAAAATTTTTTCCCATAATATAGGTTGTCTTTTTGCTCTGTTGATGGTTTCTCTTTGTATGCAGCTTTTTAGTAAGATGAGATCTCAATTGTTGGTTCTTTCTGCTAGTTCTTGTGTTGCTGAAGTTTTGTTCATAAAGTCTTTCCTTATGCCAGTGCAACAAGATCGTGGCAGGGGGTATTACAATCCCTAACTTGAAACTATACTACAAAGCCACAGTGATAAAAACAGCATGGTACTGGCAATAAAACAGACCAAAGGATCAGCAGAACAAAATAAAAGATTCAGAAACAACCACAGATTAGTCACCTCATCTTTGACAAAGAAGCCAAGCATCCTCAATGGAGAAAAGATAGCCCTTTAACAAATGGTGCAAAACAAAAACAAAAACAAAACTGGGTTTCAACTTTCCAAAGATCAAAGCTAGATCTCTCTCTTTCACCATGCATCAAATCAAAAACAAAGTGGATTAGACACACTTAAGTATTAAAACAGAAACACTAAACCTGCTAAAAAACAGGTTAGGTGGACTCTTGAAGGATCTCGCTTATTAATCTTCCAAAGAATTTATTAATTAGGTATTACTGTCCTATTTCATGGAAGAGAAGATGAAAGCTCTTAGAGATTAAAAACAGAACAGAAGAAAACAAAACATTCTGCACCAACGTTGTTGGGGTAGTGGGTTGGATTGGAGTCAAGAGTTGAACTCACATCTATTGAGCTAGATTCTTTTTACTAAGCTCACTAAGCAAGGAGGACTGCAGGGTGGGCTAGAGATGAGGCTCTCACTCAGTTTTTCTTACCTGAAGTCCCCAACCTTCTGCTTTTGTTATGCGAAGGCCTTGCTTCCTCTCCATCTGGCAGAGGGCCTCAGAGAAGACAAGGAGATTGAGTTAATTCCCTGTGTGAGTCTGAGTGCTGTTGGTGAGTAGTGTGTCATTTATAGGACCCCAAACATTCTCGATTCTATGAATACTCTGTGCTCCTCCAGAGATCTCTAAAGCTCCAAGACCTATTACGGTACCAATGCTCTTAATGTCAAATTACAGGATGGCTGATTCTTTTCTAGATCACCCAGGTCATTTGCTTGTAGGATAAAAGCAGCTGAGAGTGGATGTAATATACACTAAGATTAAAACAATTTTAAATGTTTTGCATTGACATCAAAATTGTTTTATTGGGGGAACTTGATGCTAATTTTTAAAGAATTCTAGAAAAAGTTCCTACCACAGTGCTTGGAGTAAAGCAGTTACTTAATATAAAGTAATGAGTAAATGAAAAGAGAAAATGAAATGAGAAAAATTATATTTTAAATATTTTCTATGGCAAGCAATGGGAAATAATGGGGAAAATAGGATACGCTAATAATTATTAGGGTCATACTAGGTAACAT
>PVIR01019339.1:0-32076 GCA_004026965.1 Petromus typicus
TTTTTTTAGGTTTTTTGAGACAGGGTCTCGCTTTGTGGTTCAGGCTGGCCCTGAGCTCAGCCTCCAACTCACATCACAATCCTCCTGCCTCTGCCTCCCGAGTGTTGGGATTACAGGCGTGAGCCACAACGCCCAGCACTGTGGTATGTGGTACTGGTTGCTGCTGGGTGTGGGTCTCCACACCCAGTATTGTTATGTGGTTACCGAGGAATCAAACCCGGGTCCTTGCACTTGCAAGACAGGTGCCGGAACCACTGAGCTAACTCCCCGGCCCATCTGTGACTATAATTTTTAATGAAATACTAGCTAGGGTGGAAAAGTCAACGTCTCAAATATAAATACACATAGTTTTCCAGGGTTACTTACACCTATCTATTGCCATTCCTTAATCCATCATACTCCAATGTCCTTTTCTATGTTCCTTATCAAGTAATCTATTTTCATGACCTCACAAAAGGCTACAAGTTCTTCTGCCTTGTAGGATTAGCAAACTTATTACCTTTTAGTCTTCCTAGCAAATGCTTCACAACTTCTTGAATTCTCATTTAATCTTCATTTTCTCTAGTAAGCATATATATTTTTTTTAGTAGAGCAATTTTATGGCTCCCTGAGCTATAATTTGTTTATCAAGTATTTTGGCACATTTTTACTATGCATTATGATCACCTTCATCATTGGGAATTTGCACCAATCCATGACATAACCTGATTCTTATTTTTCCTATTTCCTTGCCTTCCCTTCAATCTCCTCATGTCCTCATATTCAGTTTTCCCTTTTACCATCAAAACACTTTGACTTACCAACACTTTTGTTTTTTTCATTTAGAGTACTGAACTATATTAATAGACTGTTATTTTAGTATTGTCAGTAAATTGAGAATCATATTATAGTTCAAATTTCTATGTATGAGTTACTATTCTAAAAAATTACTAGCCTGTCAAAACAATAACCATGGATAACCCATTAAATTCTTTATTCTTTGGATGGCTCATTTAGAAAATAAAGCCAACACCCAAATCTTACAGCAATTGTGGGATGATACTGGCAGAGACTGAAGGAGTAATACTATCCTCTCACACTACACAGTGTTCATTCGATCTCACAAATTGTTTTGAGATGCTGCATATATTTACTAACTGAAGTGTTATATGATTTGTTTTATTTTTAACATAATTACAGTTGAAAAATATGAAATCCAAAAGTGTTTCAAATCACACTGAAGTGTCAAAACCTAGAGGCAGTTATGGTTGCTAATACTAGTATATTCTTGGCTAGTACAAATAAATATGCCAGGTATGGTGGTACATACCTGTATTTCTGGCCGAGGAAGTGTTATAGGAAGATAAACTAGCTAGATATTTTGAATATTAGTTAGACAGGGCAGGCCATCACAAAGCTCACAAGAAAGGAGACTTTCACTAAAGTCAGATGCAATCAAAGGAGAATACTACCCCTTCCAGATAGCAGTGACCGATAGGCCTCAGTCTCCCTCCTGGAGGTGTAGTGGTAAGATCTTGATCCACTTCTCCTAGAAAAGCAGTGATTACAAATTTCCCCACGGTGGAGGGCTAGGACTTAACCTCTCTCTCCTGGAAAAGTCTCCTAACTGAAAAATTCATGTTCTAGTTAACCTGACTTCTCATTCGATCCGCATTTAGTCAATATTACTTAAGCAACTATACTTGTCATCTTATTGGTTGATCATGGTTTCTTCCATTTTGTGATTTCTCATCTACTAATGTTATCTAAATGACTGTATTTGCAATGTAACTGGTTAACTGTAATTTTGTCTCACTTTGAACCGGCCTCACCTTGTGGCTTTGGTCCATAAAAGTCCTCTGGGAAATGAGGTGAGATCACTTATTTTCAAGTCACCCTACTGTCCCTCTTAGGCAGAAGCTTTCTTCCTCAATAAAGTTTTCCTACTCTGAACCTCCTTCATTACTAAAATTTATTCTTTGATTTTAGAGAACAAAAACTAGCATTTCAGGTATCTAGCAGGTTGGGAGCTAAGCTTGCTTCCCCTATATCAGAAGGAAGATCACAATTTTGAGATCAGCCTGGCAAATTACTGAGACTGTCTTTTAAAAAATTGTTAAATGCCTGAGATGTTGCAGTGATAAAGAACTCTCAGGTCCATTCCCACTACTGAAAAAAAAAAAAAAAAAAAAAAAAAGGACTTTCTAAACATGATCAAGAATGCAAAGAGAAATATATAACAGAATAACAGAAAGTGAGAATGGTAATAAATATTTTAACTTTGTGTAATTCATTTCCAGACAGATAACTAAAGGGTGACATGTTGTCTACTTCTTTTGGTTTTCATGAATAAGAAAATACTAGCTTCCATTTCAAAAGGCAATAAACACTTGCCATCATCTTTTGAGCTTACAAAATTGCATTATGCTTCATCAGTGAGGAAGCAGAAACACTCGGAAATACTCATGCCTGAACATGATCAGGCTTGTAAAGCCAAATCTCCTAATGTCTTAATAGGCATCACTAGATGGTTTATAAATTCAGTCTATTGTAATGAGTTCACTGAGCAAAATTATATTGCTTAATATTATTTAAACTGAATGAAGAGTTCATCAGCCAAGCTATTTTGTAGATCAACTATGTATGTTGTGTTTCATATAATCATGTAAATTACTATTTTATCTATCCATTCTACCCAGTGAATGATATATAAAGTAACTCAACCCTGTTGTCAAGGTTTAAATTACAAGGGCACGGAGCAGCTGCAATGCTAATTTCAAATAAATGAGCACACTTAGAAAACATATATATGCTAAATAATTTAGTCTCATCTTAATATAATGTTTCATAAGCCAGGTTAAAGAATAAATCTTACCCTTGAACCCAGAGAGTTAAGCGAAATGACATTTATTACATTCTCCGACTATTTGAATAGACAATATTATGCTTGGCATAAAAAAGTTAGTTCTAAACTGCCTGACACTTGCTATAAATTAATAAACTACCTGTAAGTTAAAAATATTTCACTTTGGAGCTGGAGATTTAGCTCAGTGGCACCACATCTGCCTGGCAATCACCGATTGTGATTTCAACTTATAATACTAAAAATAAATAATAAAAATACTCCATTATTGTAAAAATCTACATATATGTGTGCATATATATTATGTATCAATATATATCTACATACTTACATTTTATATACATATACATATATGTGTTTATACACACATGCACACACATATATATTTATTATATGTAATGTTGATTCTCTGATCCCTTAAGATCATGAAATAGAGCATCATTCATCATAAGACAAAAACTCCTAAAAATGGAAAAATAATAAAATATTATTGATAAAAAATACTATTTATCCTTGTTAGTCACAACATCATTTTAAGAAGCTGAGGGACAGTGTGAAATTTTATTTTTTTTAGTTTGAAATGAAATAATTTATGATTTATCAGTACAGTTCTGGTTTTAGTGAAATTAAATTGCAAGGGTTATAGAGGTTTAATTGTATAATAATTATTGTAACAGGAAAGGCAAATTTGCAATTACTCGGCCTAGAGAAGGAACTTTATAAAAACTAAAAATGGGGATTAATTTAAAAATATTTTGAAATCCTAAACAGTAAATACTGAAAGATTTGATCAGAAGTTGTGGGGCAAAGAAGCAAAGAATACTGATTTTAATCTTGGGTGAATATATGGGTAGTTGGCTCAAAACTAGAAAGTCTAAGGAAAGAATGACTTATGGTCTCTGGTAGAATAAAGAAATATTTTTTAATGACTGAAAAACTTCCTGCATTAAGTATGCAAAAATCTCTCCTTTGACAGTTTCTGTGAAAGAAAATTTTAGTGTCATGATCTCAGGGTAGAACAACCTTTAAAAATTGAGAATAAAGCACGTCATATACTAGTACAAATTCTCAATGTCCAATGGGATTATGCTACATAAATAAAATGTATCAATGAAATCAATTTTAAAAATTAAAAATTTTCAAACTGCTTTAGAAAGTTGTTTTCACTAACCCCATCTTTCCCACTTGTACCAGTTTCAGTTCAAGATATTTTTTTCCAGCTTTCTTTTTTTTTTTTTAATGAAATCTTTATTGGTACATTACATATACACATCATGATTGCATTCAACAATGAGAATTTGTACTAGTATATGACACAATTTAATTCTCATTTTTTTCCATAGCCCTACCCACCCTACCACTCCCACCCCCTATACACATAAACTCTATACACATAAACTTTGTTTACTTTCTTTTTTGTTATAATCTCATTACTTTTTCCCCTTCACTCCATTATGCTTTGAGTGTTTTCTATTTCACAATATATAACATACATAACAGAGCTCATTTACATCTTTATTTTCTCATACCAGAGAAAAGATATGATATTTACACATCTGTGATTTATTTATTTCACTTATGAGGATGTTCTCAAGGTATGTCCATTTAAGTATAAATGATTCAAACTCGTCATTTTTTTATGGCAGAGTAATACTCCATTGTGTAGAACCACAACTTTTTTATCCAGTCTCCAGTTGATGGACTTTTGAGTTGATTCCAAGATTTAGCAATCACAAACTGAGCTGCTGTAAACATAGGTGCACATATGTCACTGTGATATGAATCTTTTAATTCTTGTGTGTATATAGTTAGCAGGGTGATGGCCAGGTCACATGGAACCTCCAATCCTAGCTTTCTGAGGAATTTCCAAACTGTTCTCCACAGGGGTTGTATGAGTCTACATTCCCATCAACAGTGGAGAAGGGTTCCTTCTTCTCCGCAGCCTCACCAACATTTGTTGCTGGCTAATTCTGAAATGGCAGCCATTCTTTGTTGAATGAGATGAAATCTTAATGGTGTTTTCATTTGCATCTCTTGTATGACTAATGATTTTGAACATTTCTTCATATACTTCTTAGCTGCTTTTATTTCTTCCTCTGAAAAATGTCTGTTCATGTCAGATGCCCATTTTTGAATTGGGTCTTTAAATTTTGGTGGATTGATTTTTTTTTTAGCCCTTTATATATTCTAGATAGTAGCCCTTTGTCTGGTAGGATGCTGGTAAAGATTCTTTTCCATATTGTTAGTTGCCTTTTCACTTTGCTAGTGGTTTCTTTTGCTGTGCAGGAACCTCTCAATAGGATGAGATCCCATTTATCAATTTCTTCTACCAGTTCTTGTGCTGTGTTGGATTTGTTCATGAAATCTTTCCCCAAACCAATATCTTCAAGAGTTTTACCTAACCTGTTTTGTAGCAGGTTTAGTGTGTATGAGTTGACCCCTTACTTTTGGAAAAAATAAATGAGATTATTCTTTATATTTTTCAGAAACATTTCTAATTCAGTGTAACAATTTTTAAAAATCTATCTCTATATATAGACATAATTTTAAGTTGTCATTAAAACTGGTTAATTTTAGTCTTTCCACACAGCTTATTAAACAGACAAAAATGTGGCTATTGCATTATAATAGTATAATATAATAGTCTTATGTATGATTTTTAATAATATATTTTAGTAAATGTATAATTATATATTTTCCTATTGTTACATGTAGGTTAATGTTATTCATATAATTCTTTTTTAAACTCCAGTCATTATAGAGATAGAGCTTCATTCTTCTTTTCCACTCCTCTATAAAACAGCCATGGGTAAATAGTAGGAAATCAAATGTCTATGAAAGAAACTGA
Source organism: Petromus typicus (assembly GCA_004026965.1). Classification (NCBI taxonomy): domain Eukaryota; kingdom Metazoa; phylum Chordata; class Mammalia; order Rodentia; family Petromuridae; genus Petromus; species Petromus typicus. The sequence continues at coordinate 5,691 of PVIR01019339.1, forward strand.
ATTTTCAACGTCACATACTGAAGAGAGAAACACTGTGAAGTAGATATTTTGCCAAATTTTTGAATGCCATTTATATTTTTAGTTGACATATCTTCAGTTTTTTGGTCTTAATTTTTCTATAATCAATGTATTGTTTCACAGCCAAAAGTGTCGAGATTCTTGCTTGTATTATAACTACACAATATAAATTTTACTTCTTTCCACATTTCTTGACATGTTTTTTTAAACAGTTTCAAAATGGGTTAGCCAAATAAATACAATACATTATTTTAAAATAAAATAATGAGTGAATAGTTTGCAGCTAATATCCTATTAGATTGTCCTGTGTATATTTTGGAATACCACATATATAAACTGACACATATGCACCTACACATGTATGTATTTTTTATTCTTTTTTGGAAGGCCTATTTGGAATTAGTAGGAAATTGAACACTAAATACTCATCATTATGCTTAATTTTTATAATTTTATTCCTTTATAATTTTTTCGTAAGTCTGCAGTTTAAGTTGCTCATCTTTTCCACAGAAACTTCAGGTTCAACATGAGATTATTTATTTCTTCTTGTCCTGATTCTCTTATGTGATTCCCTCTGCCACTTTCCCTCCCTGGACTGCTTCATTGCATCTCATAAGTCCCAGTATATCATATTTTTATTAGAGTTTAACTGTTCAAAAATGTCTAAGTTTTCTTTCATTTCATGTGTGACTCATCATTTGTCCAGTATACCCATTTAAATCTGTTTCATGCCATCCAGTGCCTTCCTATGTTGGGCTTTCATGGTTATCCTGTCTTTCCTAAGCAATTATCTTTATTTACTTATTTTTAATCTGTGCTACTCTAGTTTCACAAATCATTTCTTTCATTATGGGCATCATCTCTTTGATTATCTGTAATTATTTATGTTCTTGTTTTATCAAGACTGGAGCTGAAATGAATACAACTGTGACTAAGAAACTATCACAAAGAATCAAAGAAGGAAGTTGGTTCTTTGAAAGATTAAATACATTGGACAAACCTTAGCCAACCTTCTGAAAAAAAGAAAAGACTGAAGTCCAGGCAATTAAAAATGAAAAGAGTAAAATCACAATATATCCAGCAAAAACTAGAAAATTATTAGTACTTATTTAACAACTTGTACTCCTACAAGATAGAAAACACAGAAGACATTGACAGATTCCAAGATACATATGAATTACAAAGCTGAATCAAAGATTTCAATTTAAAAAAAAGAAAATATTCAAAGAGAAAAGAGTAGAATAAGTAATAAAAAGAATGAAAACCAATGGTGTTACACAAAAAAATAAAGCATATGTATATAAGGGGTGGAGGTTGTAGAGTGGGTAGAGAAATGGGTAAAAATGTGAATTAAGTAGTGTTTTATACTGGTACAAATTTCCAAGGTTGAGTGTGATCATGGTGCATATATAAAATGTACCCTCAGTTTGTGATTGTTAAATCCTGGAAAAAATAATGTCCATCAACAGGAGACTGAATAAAGAAGATGTGGTTCTTTTACAGAATGGAGTATTATTCTGCCATTAAAAATGATAAGATTGAGTCATTCATACGCAAATGGTATAAATGTACCATTTATAGTGAAATATAAATAGGTCACAGATGTACAAATTTCATATTTTTTATCTGGTATAGAAAATGAAAATGTATGAGTTCTAGTATATATAGTTAATATTGTGAAATAGAAAATAGTTAAAAGGAAAGATGGTGTAGGGGTAAATAATGAGGGGGGAAAGAATATGATATTAATAAAAAAGAAATAAAACTTATGTATATAGAGGATGTGAAGGCGCAGGGTGGATGAGAGAAGGGGAAAAATGAGAATCAAGTCGTGTCATATTCTAGTGCAAACCCTTAATGTTGAATGTGATCATGTGTATTCATAATGTACCAATAAAGATTTAAATTAAAAAAAAAAGAGTGTACAAAATGTACTCTCCCACGACCTTGGGTTTCCATTCTGTTGTTCTATCTGGATACAGGAGTTAGACAACACCTGTACATTACACCAAGCCGTGTTCAGTATCCACTGAAAGAAACAGCCCTAGGGCACTGGCTGTAGTCTCAAATCTGTCCTTATTTAACACAAAGTTAATAAATTTCCCATTTTGTAGCTTATTTTTAGGAACAGTGACTCATCGTTTGCCCTGCCTTTCTCTGACTCATCCGTGGTTTGTGACACACAGCTGATACCTCCAGTGAGACACAGCCCAAGTACCTTGAGTTACTGAAACAGCAGGTGCTGCAGGTGCTTTTTTAAAAAAAAAAATAATTAAAATATTTATTGGTACATTACATATACACATCATCATTGCACTTAATGGGAATTTGTACCAGTATATGACACAACTTAATTCTCATTTTTTCCCATACCGCTACCCACCCTACTTCCCCCAACCCCCTATATAGATACACTTTGTTTTCTTTCTTTTTTTTTTTTTTATAATCTCACTGAAGGTGCTTTAGAAACCACCATCACTCCAGGAAGCTACTCATAGCAGTCTCAGCTTCTTGCTTTGAATGTAAGATTTTGTCGTTTTTCAGGCTCCCTTCCATTGCAATAGGGGTGGGGATTTTGGCAGCTTTTTCTGAATTCTATAGCCATGTTTGCTGCTTATGTCATTCCGTTCCATAATACTCTCCAACAGCCACAGCTTTTGGGACTCTCTACAATCTTGTTTCTTCTAAGTACTCAAAGATATAATGTGCATATATGTGTGTGTATGCACGTGCATGTGTATGTGTGTGTGTGTGCACCTGCATGTGTATGTGCGTGTGTGTGTTGTGTGTGTGTTGTGTGTGTGTGTGTGTGTGTGTGCCTGCATGTATGTGCTTATTTTCTTTTTCTCTTTGCTGTGGAGCACTTTCTAGAGAGTAGGAAAATATTATTCATGCTGAAAAATTTCAGTCACCCTGTAATTTACTTTAATCAGCTGTGAACAGAACACATGCACCTACTAAATAATCTATTAATTTCTCATTTGGTTCTCATAGTTACTTGGTCTTGGACTTATATTAAATCACATATCTTACAGAAATTATTTCCAGATCTAATCCAAACTCATTTACTCTTTTTGTCTCACCAAGTGCCACAGTTACACTGATTTAATTACAGTCTTGTTATGGTTAAAACTTAAATCTTGATATATTCCAGCAAAAACTGCATACTTCTGTCTATTCTTCTTTGATATGATTAATTTCTTTGTGAACAAAAATGATGTGTCATTGCATTACAATTGATTTAAGTTTATGAATTAATCTGGGAAGTAAAGGAATATTTATAATTCATAGTCTATATCTGCATTTACTTATATATGTTTTTGTGTCATTCAGTGTTTTATGACTTTTTGGAATTTTCAATTTTGGTTATTCCTATTGTTATAGAAAATATAATTGTTTTAAAAAACGTATATTTTATGTTTCTTTCTTTCTTTTTTTTTTTCCAGACAAGATCTCATATTCTAGATCAGACTGGTCTTTAATTTCCTATATGCTCATGCTGGCCTGGAGCTCCCAGTCAATAGTCCTCCTGCCTCAATTTCCTGAATATTGAGATTATAGGTATGCGTCACCATGAACAGGTAAAAATTATGTTACTGGTTATTAATTGATATATGAGGGCTCACTACTGTTATGGGAATTATGAGCAGAATATTTGCAAAATTGATCTTTTAGTTATAATTTAAATGAGATCATCTAGGACTATTTATGTAACCAACAATATCTCACAGGTAAAAAGTGCATTTTTTCTTCACTCTTTTGCATACTTTTGTTTTTCATTGTCTTTAATTAATGGAAGGCATTAGCCATTAATTAATCATGCTAAGGAGAGATGCAGTAGTCACAGTAAGAGCAATAAAAGACTTTCCACACCATGTACATGCTGCAAACAAAATTTAACTTTAGCTATGTATTTTTAAATCACAATCTCTTCCTCTGTCCCAACATCAACTCCATTAATTCTGTGTGACATAATCAAGATATTATAGTAGAAAATGTTAAAATCGTGGCTTGTTTCCTCTTCCTAAACATTCACCTGCTGTTCAAATTAGAGCTAATATTTGTTACCCAGTTCAAATTTCACCTACAATCAAAAAATTTTAATGTCCTTAGATACTGGGCTTTGTACTCTTCTTAAACATTCACCTGCTGTTCAAATTAGAGATAATATTTGTTACCTAGTTCAAATTTCACCTACAATCAAAAAATCTTAATGTCCTTAGATGAAGGGCTTTGTACCTGTACTCTACCAAGTTATTTCAGAAGTTAATTATGAATGACATCAGGACAAATAATTCACTGTTATAATGAAATTCTGTGTAAGTTGTAATATAAAATTTTCACTTCCATATATTGCTTGTGGAACTATTTAAACTACCAAAAAATAATTAATCAGGTGTTGAGAAAAGAACCCAGGTCCTCAGGCATGCTGGACACATAATGTATCAGTAAGCTACAATCTCAGCCTTTAAACTGGCTTTTAAATATCTTACAACACTAAGGTTTTCCATGAACATTTAGCCTAAGTCCATAAGTGTTTAAAATAAAAAATAAGGCAAGCAAGTCTTGGCAGCATTGTTTGTAAATATTAGTGTGGAGTAAAACTTTTCTTGCAAGAAGTAAAATCTTTGTTTTCCTATCATAAAGCCAGTGATAGTTTTATAAAATAAAATTCACAAAATTTTGATTTTTAAAAATATTTTCTAATTTGAATTTATTAAATTAGCCCAGAAATAAGCATATTTAAAAATTAATGTCAGGAACTTCTTCAAAGTTAAAAACTTACTGATTGTCCTCATACTTTCTATAATATGTTGTCCCTTTCGAGTCATTCTTGTCTGAATTTTATACATACAATTTATCTTGAACATGCAACTTGATTTTATTCCATGTCTTTCATATCTGTATCTCATTCATGTAAGAAGGAAAACCCCAAAAGAATAGGAATAGAGGAAAATAAAAAGATTTCCCATAGACTGTGAACTTAAACTTTATATCCTCCTCATTCAATTTCAGATGCCAAGATTTACTACTCAAATGATGGTATTTGAAAGTAGGGCTTTGGGATATGTTTGTTGTGAGAGTAGAGGCTTGGTCTCATGAGTGTGCTTGTTCCTATTGCTGTCTGTGAATTGTGAGCAGGACCCTAAGTAGATGCAGAAAATGCAGAGCTCTCTCTCTCTCTCTCTCTCTCACTCTCTCTCTCTCACCTTTCCAGCTTCTGTAATTGTGAGAAACAAGTGTTTGAGCTACAGAATTTACAGTTGTTATAGTTTCCTCGATGGACTTGTGCTGCTTTCCATCACTACAGGTCAGTGCTTTCCAAAACCAGCCTGGGGGAGGGGTAGAAGATTAAAGAAATCAATCCGGAGCAAAGAGAAAAATCTAGGGATATTGGAAGAAAATTTAATGATATTTATGAAAAGAAAAGATTAATGATTGTGAGCAGAGAAATAAGAAACATTTAGGTCCGAAAGAATGAGTAGAGAAAATTATGGACCATAGGTCTCAGCTGTCCCAGGTGGAAGATTTCCAAGCTGATTTCTTGTTGTAAATGTGAAATAATTTAAGTATGGCTTTGTGCTTATTGAATTTTCTTAGCTTTGTGGCTAGACTTTGAAATTCCATCTGTTAACAGGAACTGTGTGTTTTATACTATTGTCATTAACTAAATATACTGTTTGGATCCTCCAGAAACCCTTTTGACCACCATAACTGCTAAAGACTTCAACTCTTGCTTGAAACCCCATAGCTTGCCAATTTTTTTTTTTTAAACATATGAATGGTTAGGGTAATGACTTTTTTCTTTTGGTACCAAGGATTGAACTTGGGTCCCTGAGCTTGCCAAGCAGGCACTGGAGTCACTGAGCTAAATCCCTGGTCCAGGGGAAAACATTTGGAAAATATTTCCAAAATAGCTTGTTTTTACTGGTATTAAAGGAATTGTTCAGTCAAATACAAATTAATTTTGAAGAAATATATCTTTTCACACTGACTGCAAATATGATATAGAATTGTGTTTTAAAAAATAAATAGGATAGAAATAAATCCTCATAGAGAAATTAAAGCCAACTGGTGAATCTTAATATAGTCCCAGACCTCCTTTCATTCACTAGTTGTAAAACCAAATCTCATTTCTTTTTTGTTTAGTTTTGTTTCATTTCTTTCCCCATTTAAGTGAAACTGTAGAAGTCGCCAGTGTAACTAGAATATCCTGTGCATGAAATCAAGGCAAGGAGGAACATTTGGGTTGTCAGCTTTGCAACGAGGCTGATTTAAGAGTCTACCTGCTGCTACTTCTATTTTTCTTCTTTTATTTTAATTTCCTGCCTCAGAACTGTTGTTTTCTACATACTTTTCTGTTCAAAATTTTGGCACATGACATATGCAAAACACTAGACATAGCTTTAAGATATTAATCTTCCTTTATTATGGAATTTTTAAGTTTAGAAAAAAACAAGTTTCAAATTTGCTGGTGGATAAAATAAGACAAACTGTCTTTTATCTAGGGCACCTAAAAGAGCATTCAGGAAATGTTTAAAATTTTATCAACATTTTTTTTTACTTCAAACAATAATAATAATAGCAAGTTCAACCTCAATTCATGTTTTCTTTTTCTGTTTCTTCCTTTCCAGAGTTCCAGTAACAATGAAAAAAAACCTCATTTGCCCTCTTACTCTTTCATATTTAAAATACTAAAAGTGAAGGCCAATAAATGTAATGTGGTTCAGAAAATTATTTTTCATATTTTCTAGAAGTTAATCTACATTACATTATAGTATCTGAGACTGGAGTGGATGCCTTTCTATGTAAGACAGTGTTATTATTGGTCACCAGTTCCAAATATCAAATTCTTCTTGTTTTTCTAGCTTAACAACCATACTAAGCCTTTTAAAGACCTTATGTTTTACTGAAGAGATTATATAAACTGTTAAAAATGTATGTTATTAAGCCAGGCATGGTTGTGAACACATGAAATCTCAGCACTCATAGGCTGATGCAAGATAGTTGTTTGGTATGAGGCCAGCCTTGGCTACATAACGAATTCAAAGTCAACAAGGACTATACAACAAGAGTCTGTCTCAAGAAACCAAAACTCCAAAACAACAAACAAAAATGCATTGTTAATAAGATCTCCAAATTGCCTATATTCCATTAAAAATTATAAACTTTACTTTAAGTGATACAAATTCCAGGTTTTCTTGTGATGGATATCTGGAGGTTATGTCTTCAAAACTGAATTATCTTCAGTTTTCTCCTCTTTTCAAATAACTAGTTTATCAGTGCAGAATTTTTGGCCACTTACAAAATTAAGAATTCATGACAACATTTTATTTTGTGACCATACAATAATTCATTTTTCTTCCTGAAAGTCAAATTTTAAAATTGCATTATTGAGGGTAGGAAGTGTGCAGTAGGAAGAATGCTTGATAATGTAAATGAAGTAGCAAGAAGAAACTCTATCATAGGTTGGATATAGAATGTATATAATTCACTAAGATTTACTAAGCATTTTGAGAATGACTAATGAGGGCTGAACTGAGTTAACATCTTAATAGTTTGCTGTGAGAATTTAGCTTAAAGTGAACTTCATGAGGTTTCTTTCTACTGAACTATTTATTTTATTTGCAGTAAATCTGCTACTCATTCTTTGTTATCCTCTTTTTATTGTTGAACACAGCAGCTAACTGAGGCACTACATTATAATTCATAGTGATTCCTGTTATATTTCTTCATTACAAATTGGAATTAAACAAGTGGCACTTTTGAATTCTTCTAAACAAAGAAATATCTAAACACTGCTATTTTTCAAGGCTTTATTTTTGGTTGTCATATGTAAAATGCTACAATTAAAGCCACAAATTGTCATATTTTGAGATATATTTCTGGAAATTAATTTCTTCCATACAATAGCAAAAAATAGAATTCTATGGTATAGTATTTCTGTAAGAACTTTAAATCATGTTTTTATTGGGCATATTCAACTATATACTAACTAGATGAGTAATAATATGTAAGGTGAGTGTTGATCCATTTGAGTTATCAACTGGAAATGTTAATATTTTATTTCTGTACAATTTTAAAGCTAGTGTTCTAAATTTGAAAGGAATCATTAGTTTCTGAGCATATTAAGGAACTCTAAACTCAATAGAATATCTTCCATGCTTATGATGAAACTTCATTTTATCAGTGATAATGAATCATAGATTTGGAAGATAAAATTGGCTAATTGCTTGGTAAATCACTTCTTTCAGTGAAATCACCATTCTTTTCTCATTAAATATTTACAAAAATGACCATTTAGTGAGTTGTGGTATGTGCAAGTCACTATGAGTGTTATAGGGAGAGGATGTATAGTTGAATTTGATTTCATGTGATTGTGAAGAAATCAGCAGAAGTCACATTCTTGAAGGACAACTGCAGGATGAGGGAAATAATGAATCACAGAAGTTGAACTCTGACTCCAAAGTGATGGAAAGAGAGTGGAGGTCCTATGTGGAGGTCTCTGGGGATCCGCTGACACACCATGGATACCATTTGTATGAGTTTACAGTAAGGATTCTGATGGATCTTCTGGGTTTTCAGTGGGTGGTCAGTTGGTCTAGCAAGTGGGTGGGTAAGCACTAGAAAGGAGGAGAGCAGAGAAATCAGATGAAAAACGGAAACATGTCACACATCTTTGCATTGCTTCATTGCTAGAGCTGACTATAATGGCACTCAAATGGATGTCAGCTGCTTCACTCGGGCTTCCAAATCTACCATAGCTTCCACCTGTGCTAAGCCAAATCTGAAGCCATCTGTGAAAAATTCTAAGATTGAGGATTCCTAATATGTAAGTATTCATGAACCATGTTTCTTACAGTTTGAATAATTCTCATAAGAATTGTCCAATTGTGACATTTAAAAGTCCTCTTTAACTTTTTGCTACTCATACTTTCTCTCATATTGACTTCCTTAGAGATAGGTTTTAAGAACAATATTGATTTGGTATTAATTTACTCTAAAGTAATAATAGGAAAATCTAGTAAAGAATTAGATAAATGAAAACAAACAAACAAAAAAGTCAAAAACACTTGTAGTACTGCTTCTCCAGACTGTTTTTAGCCACTTTGGCAACAAACATATAGCTACATATGCCTAATATTGCTATTGAATTCACTATTCTGTGAGGAGTTTGGACTCCTATAGATGGAGTACATGTCTTTTTCATAAAGGAAGATACATGAGTCTTGGGGGGGGGCAGGGACAGAATGATATGTATTGGGTCTAGTTTTTCTCCCAAAGCCTCAAGTGATCACAGGCGTGATCTAGAGTGTGTGAAGTTGACAATGATTCATGATACAATACTAAACTCAAGGGCACCAGGTTTAAGGGTATGAGTGCCACCTGCCCGAAGTAGCCTGGATGAGATAAAAGGGGGAGGGACGTGCTGTTCAGTCTCTCTCCTTCCCTAGTACAGACCATGTTGTTTCCCCTCTGCGATGCTTGTTTGCCATCCTAGCCTTCCAGTGGGCTGACTATGGACTGAAACCTCGAAGAACTGTGAGGGAAATAACTTCTCATTTAATTTTGTATGTTGGGTATTTCATCTCAGCAATGGGAGAAAAGTAATTGACACATTTACTTTTTAAATTGTTATGTGTTAAGTACTTGGAGATATTCATCTAGTAGTATTAGATATACTGTTCAATTAGATAGACTGTGGAGAGCAGAACAGGTCAGAATTGGCCAGTGAGAGATATTGTAGAGATGGGTTTCAACACTGTAGTTTTTATAAATTCCATGCCTGTATTCCCCTATGTGTCCTGTAGAAAGCATGGACTAGAATACTTAGAAATAGTTAATATACATCTATGTGATGTATAGACATATTTACAGTACAAATATCAAATTAATTTATTGAGTCTAATATTTACCTATTAACAAAATTACATTAGGAGTATTTCAGGGCAACCCCCTCCCACAATTTCTGCATTTGAATTCTGTGATGATTAACAACCTTATGTACTCATGAACATTTCTTATGCCTGAGCATTGTCCTTAAAATTTGGAGATTTTTATGTATTATAATGTAGTATTAACATTCACAAAAGGTGTAGAAAACTATAGATGCATATGTATGAGTTCTGGATATTCTCTTTCTTGTGCATGGTCACTCTCAAATTTCATACATGGATGAGACTAATCATTAAGTATGCAATTCATAAAATTATATGATTTAAATTGATGAATTAGTTATTCAAAGAAATAGTTGAGAGCATTCAGAACTTCTATGCTTTCTTTTAAATGTTACTAGCACTGTTAATCACTTCAATTATTTAATACTGTACATTGGATAAAAAACATTGTAAAAACTTCCATTTCTACAAGATAATGTAGATCATATTAAGCCAATGATTATGTTGCATCTATTAGAAAATATTAGATAGTTTAAAAATTTGCATTTATAGCCAAGTGAGATGACCCATCGTGTTAATCCCGACTGAAGCAGGAGGATCACAAGTTCAAGTCCAGCCTAGGCAGTTTAGTGACTCAGTGAGACTCTGTCAAAATTCAGATTAAATACCTTGAATTAAATAGTATTATAAATTGTAAATATAGTATACTTAAATATATATATATAATTATATGTGTTTATGTATGTTGCATACAATATATATGAAGATATATGATGTATATTTATATACCTCTAGACAGAAAATTAAATATATATACATATATATTTATTTGATATATATATATATGCTTATAGACAGATGATAGATTGATCGATAGATAAAGCTGGATAGCTCCAAATGAGCTAGTTTCCAGAAAGAACTGCTTCTAGATGAGCAGATAGTAATACCATTTATGACACACTGTATCCTGTACACAGTTATGGAGCTTCTTCCAGAAATTTTTATTTCTGATACTGCTTGTTTTTATAATTATCTAGTTTGAAATCTGAATTATCAATGTGATTAGCTCAAAAGCTACATAGGGTGTTAGTAAAGCACTTTTGTACTATGGGTGGGTATGTTATGGAGATGAGACCTTTGGTACTATACGAGGTCTCTGCTCTCTTCCTCTTGAGTATTGTTGTCCTGCTCTTCTTCCTAGTCACTGGGAGTGAATATTCATTTCATCACTGCACAGCTGTGCACCATCACGTTTTTGTGTTAGAGCCAACCATGTACTGAATCCAGTGAGGCCATAAGCCAAATTTAATCTCTCCTTCTTTAAACTGTGCATGTAGGATAGGTTCTATTTCCCATGACAAAAAGCTAAATCATTTAGTTAACAATTTTGTGTTTCCTTAACATGTTCTTTATGTTAACTTTTCTCTGTTAAAATATCTGGCACAATTTACATTTCTTTATCATGAGTGCTATTTAATGACTATCTAAAATAAGGAATTATACATAGCAAGAGAAAGAGAGAATTAAAATCTTAGTAGATTTCTGAAGCTATCTAAATCACTTATTGAGAATATAATACTTCTATAAAATTAACTATCTCAAATAATAAGTATATATTTGGAGATGAATTTTCTTTGGAAAATATTAAGCTGGAAATCTGGTCTGTTGCTCTTATCTAAGACTTTTGAAAGAATAGTATTGTGAATGTAAGAACTAAGCAGAAATTATGTAAGCTGCTGGCCCAATCTGTCTGAACTTGAATGTGAAGATAAAATATTGCTGAATGTAAATATTAAAAATGGGAAAACATATAATATTATTATGATTACCTTTTCTTAAAAACAGTTAATAGAGATTTTTAAAGTAATATTTTAAATCATATAGTATAGACTTAATTTTCTTAGTACCTCCAATCTTGTCGCTGCAAGCAATCTCTAAATTCCCTCTCAATACTTAGTCAAAGTTATTTGTTCCTTCTCCATTATCTTTATACAATAATTAAAATCATACTAGGCAGTGGAAATGTATGAACTGGAGATAAAATACATATAGTTCTGTAGACGAATTGGAGTAGCCAATTTCAGCCTCCAAGTCAATGAGCTTTGCAATGTATGTTCTAGCATTTCATGACTTGTTACTTACAGAATAATTTGCTCGACGGTCCCCATCATAAAAACGAAAACACATAAATCATTCATCTTTCCAGATTTTTCTGACACAAACCTGGAAACATCTGTGGATTTGTGGTTCACTTTGCAATGTTCATACCAGTCCTGTAGAATTCATTGTTTTAATTTTTCCTTCAAGCTTGGAAACTGTTCCCATAGAACAACTTGAACCAGCCTGAATATTTTGACAGGGTTTTTTACTTACTTTTTTTTTTTTTTTTCATTTTCCCTTGATAAGTTTGACTCTTTTTCTCCAGGATTGCTTAGGTAGTGACAGCTATGACCTCACAGCTGTACAAAGCACCAACTTGAAATTCAAAGCTCATATATCTGCTAAAGAGAAGAGAAAAAGGAATGTATGAATTTTCATCACGAAGTAAAATGTGAGGCCTGGAATTTTAAATTCCCACTGATACAAGTCACTGTTAACTTTTTTTTTTTAGTTTGCATGTTTTAAAAAAGTTAATAGTATATTTGGAATAGTATTCCCTGCTGTTAATGTAATGAGTAAGTACATTCACAGATATATATTTAAACATTTACATAATGCAAGAGAAAGTTATATATGCAATATTCAAGATGGAGGGATATGCAACGACAAAGTGACATATGTTGTGTTAGTAAAATGCTCTCATGAAGATGGATAACCTTAAAGATGAGATCTTAATGGCAGGATGATAAGTTACTCTTTGGTTTCAAATTATTTTCATAATATTTTTAAAAATCAGATGTGTATTGTGAAAGAGCCAATCTGTGTAAAATAATGCTTTCAGATTTTCTTCATATTTATTTTTTCATATACTTGGATGTAGATTTGAAACACATCTGATGCACAGAGTAAGAAAAAAATGCTAAAGGAAGCATGTATATATAATTTTTAATTTTGTTAGTAAAGATGCTCAGCGACTATACCGATTGGACAATTCAGAACTGAAGTTTGCATCTGGATGGACTCTTTTCTCATAAAAGACCATGTCTCAAAGCCTGGGTCCTAAGCATGATTACTGAAGTGATGGTGGCTACTTTTAGGAAATAATGACTCAACATGGGCAGTTTCAGGTCGTGAACACCCTCCAAGGGCACTATGGGAAGTCGTCTCTCTCTCTCTCTTACACTTTGCTTTCTTTTTCCCATGAGGTGAACAGGTTTCCTCTGTCACATATTTCTGCACTTAGGGATCATCACACTACCAAAACATGGGGCCAACTGGTCATGTGGTGAAATTTGCAAAACCAAGAGTCTTCAAGTTACTGAAAGGAGGTATTTTGTCATAGAAAGAGAAAGCTGACTGTTACACAGTGATAGAAACTATCACTAACAGCAGGTTATGGAAAATTTATTAAATACACTTGTTATACTACCCTTACATTAATCTATGGTTCATTACGGAGGTCAACTATGAACCTTGAATTTAGATGAGAAATATATATTATTTCTTCTCTCCTATACAACAGTGCTCTCCTTTGTGGGAACACTTTTTTGACTTTTTAATTCATTTCTGAATATTCTTCTATTTGTAGTAAATTAAATGCAATACAAATTTAAATATAATAAAAATTGCATGTGATTTTGGAAAAAAAATACAAAGAACAGTTTAATATATCTGAGGAATATCAAATTCTGTGTTCGGATATGCCCCTGGGTGATGTTCATAGGATTGGTCTGAAGATGACTCTGTATAATTTTGCTTTAGACAGATGTTATCCCCCACAGTTGTAAGAAGATATCACATCAGAATAGACCCTCAGTGCTTCTGGGTCAGTGGGTATCTCTTATACTAGGATCCTCTGGTAAAGTATCTACAAGATTCACCGCATCCTTTTTCTTTCTCTCTTGATCTATTGGCTTTGTTATGATTTTTCCAGCACATGAAATGTTTCTGTCAGAGAAGAGATCTTATTCTCCTTCTGGATTATGCTGGGCTTTTGCATCTTGAACAACAGAGGTGGGGGGAGAAGTTAAGAAAGAAAGAAAGAAAGAAAGAAAGAAAGAAAGAAAGAAAGAAAGAAAGAAAGAAAGAAAGAAAGAAAGCAGAGAAACTGACCAGTGCTCATTCCATTGTGAACTTCAGAGAAGCCTTCTGGAATACTTCTCAGAACTTTCCATTTAAAAAACAAACATGTGTGAATGATTTTCTTCTTGTTTGAATCGTCTTGAACTTCAGAGTCCCACACATGTAAGGAGCCAGGCTGTTCCAACTAAGTCATGGCTGCAAAGATATCTTGCACTGGAATCAAGGAGGATACATTTTTCAGAGAATGGTCAGTGTAGCACCAGCCACAGAAAGAAATGGGGCCAGAAGGACCAAACTACAAGGGGAGAGATACTCATCTTTCCAGTATCCTCCAAGTCTACCCCTCCTTCTGAAGTCTTTCTTTTTTAACTGGTTCTATTTGTTACCAGCCAGAAATAGTCACTGTTTGTAATCCATTGTGTGTGTTTTCCTTTCCTTAGGACTGTCTCCTTTACTCACTGCATGCTGAAATTTTTTCCTGCTGAATCTAAGTTCTAAATATTGAAGCCTGAAAACCTATGTTCAGTCACACTCTGCCTCTCATGCTGTAGTTTTATGGCTTTGGTTTATTTGTTTGTTTTCTTCAGCTGAAGGTTAAGGGCAATAATAGTATTCTCTGATATGTAAAAATTCAGTTGTAGTAATAGGTGTAACAGAGATCTGGAAATATTGAAAGCCTTAACAAAATACAATCTGCTAGTTTACACTGCAATGAATGTTGCACAGTGAATAGAAAGCCCTTTGAGATTCTAAAATGTGAGAATGTACCTCAGAATTATTTGCATTTAAAATGAGAAAAATGTAATTGGAATGAACAAACAGTGCAGTGTTTTTTTAATGCTAATATTTGATGAGATAGGTTTTTCTGAGCAACAGGAATATGTCTCAAAATCTACTTCAGGTTATGTGCTTCTCCCTTAACTACTTGTTCTTCTACTCTGAAAACAGAAACCATGTCCTTTTCAAAAATAAATCTTGATAGAATATCAAATACATCATGCCATTCATAACAAATTTCTGCTTTAGAGATATACGTTTCCTCTCTTTCCATATTTTCAGAATAATTTAACACCTAAACTGTACTTTAAGAGCCACATTTATTTAGAATCAATCATACCTTTATAACCTCCTGTTCATGATCTGCAGTGAGATGATAAATTACTTGTAACAGGTTTGTACGTTGGAAAGCACAAGGAGCGATTATCATGGCTCAGTACAATATAATGCAAAACTAAACTCAATTGTCATTGGAGGTTAGCAGCATAATCATCTCTTAAGCATTTTGATGCCTGCTGTGTGGAATTTCCAGACAACTTTCCACCCAAGGAAAGGTAAGGTAACGTGAGAAACTAGGTTTGACGATGAGAAGGTCTTAAAATCAGGGGATTATCTGCAGAAGCCCAATGTGATCACGTGGTATCTTCTGTGTGGAATGAGGAAGAGGAAGTGTCAGCGTGAAACTGATGCAGAGTGGGAAAGACTGGACAGTCCCCGCCTTTGAAGGCGGGTGAGAGGCATGGAATGTGTATAACCTCTGGAGGTTCGAAAAAGCTAGAAAATGGATTCTCGCTGGAGCCTCCAGAAAGAAATGCACCCCTGACTGCGATGAAACTGAGCTCTACAACATGCATTGTACTTTTATTCACCAGAACTGGGACAGAAAATCTGTGCTGTTTCGAGCTAATTTAGCGGTAAACATACCAGGAAATGAATACTGCTATTAAGATGAAATAGGAGTAATTCATTAAATGGCCACTTTGTTAGATCATTCGCTATACATAATAAGTGAAATGATTTTTCAGTGATTTCCAAAGTCATAATGATCCTTTAAAAATTATAATTCATCTCATATCATAAATCATTTTAGAAACATGCAAAAGATAAATAGAAGCATAAAATCGAGAAAGGATATTATGCACTGTTACCGCAACATTGTGCGATGTAAAGGAAGGTAGAAAAAAACCTGGGAAATAGCACAAAATGAAATAGTAATAGTTCAGTTGGAGTAAGAGTTTTACATTTCCCATGTTTTCATTATTGAATCGTTTTATTGTGTGTGAAATCCACGGGCCCAGTGGAGAACTGAGCCTCTAAAGCCTCTTCGCATCAGTGAGGGGTAATCATTTGTGTGAAGTGAGCCGCATGACGCGCTGCTCCCCCTGCCCGGGGAGGCTTGGCTCCCTGGGAAGCTGAACTTCTACCTTAAGCCAATATCAACATGATGGAAGGAGGTCCTTCAAGGTCAGTGCAGTCGCTTCCCTCCCACTCCGCTTCCCTTGGCATTCAGTAAGACACAGAGAAGTTTGGCCTTTCCTTTTACATCCAACAGGGACAAAACGGCAAATCTGGGCTTCCCACAACTCCCTGGTGATGGAGCGTCTAAGGGGAGGCTGGGCGTGCACCCTGCTCTGGGCGAAAGGAGACTCAGGCCATTGCTCCTCTTCTCAAACAGGGTTAGCCGGGCTGGGAGTGACATGAACTCTCACCACACCTGTCTGGAATGAGGCACAGTGAGACTGTACTTGGATTTGCTGGTGTGGGGCATCGCAGTGGACATCCAACCCAGCACACTGCTAAATGTCCTGCTTAAGAAATAGATTACACAGAATGGAGACAGTCATAATATCCTGAATGTCAAGAATGTAACAGAGAAAGTTTTGTTTTGTTTTGTTTATTTACCAATAGACAGGAAAATCACAGAATGAATGAGGAAAAGTACCAGCAGACCACAGAAGAGAAATCAGTCCTGATCTGGAATAATTTAAGGACTATTAAACAGCCAGGATACTAATTATTCCACAAACAAGCATGAGATCTGCTGAAACAAAGAACATATAAAACAAGAACATTTCTATAGAAAGTTACACTCATGAAAAGGAAGTCAAATAAAATACTGAATTAAAAATAATGAATATCTTAATTCATGATATATTGGGGTTATTTTTTTACTATACACAGAAAAGAAACGTTGTAGTATAATTTCCACTGGTCTTTAGTTTTTAATGGACTGCATAACCAGCAGAATAAAGTCAATGATCTGGACTTGCTGATGTTAGTGTCTGTTACTATATTTTTAGTACATGAAATCAATTTAAACCTCACACTTAATGTTCCTCCTGTGTAGGACCAGCTCTTACCACACTGACCCTATCTCTGTAAATGACAATACTAACTTTCCACTTAGGACAGAGACCTTGGGGTTATCTTGGTTTCTTATAGTCTCTTATCTCCAGCCTAACTAAAGTGTGGAAGCTATAACATAGCCACATGGGCCTAATGTACAGCATTTCAAGTGCATCAAAGAAACACACTTCTTTTGATTAAATTAGAGAAGCTTGGAACTATTCAAAGCTCTCATCAAATATTTTTGCTCCCCTCATTTACAACACAGACATTTGCAAGTTTTATATGGTTTCTTGAAGTTGGGGAGAATTAGTTTAAGATTTTTGCAGTCAATAGTAAAATTTCAGTGTTGTTATTATTATTATTGTTGTTGTTGTTGTTTATTTATTTATTTTGAGACAGGGTCTCACTTTGTAGATCAGGCTGGCCCTGAGCTCAACCTCAAACTCACATCACAGCAGTCCTCCTGCCTCTACCTCCCGAGCACTAGGATTACAGGCGTGAGCTACCACACCCAGCACTGTGATATGTGGTACTGGTTGCTGCTGGGGTGAGTCTCCACCCCTAGTATTGTATGTGGTTAACTGGGGATCAAACCTGGGTCCTTGCACTTGCAAGACAGGTGCCAGAACAACTGGCACCAGGCCCTGTCATTTATTTTTTAAAAATATATGTTGTACAGGAAAAGTAATAATTTTACATCTCTATTATATATGTGAAAAGAATTGTATTAGCTATAAAATAGTTAATATATATGTATAATATAGCTTTAATATCTATAGCTACCTACTCAAATACTGAAAAAGTTGTTTTGTCCACCCAAAATGTGGTTCAAATGTCAATACTGATGTTGTCACATAGCAAACACACACGTGCATATGTATGTACATGCACACACACAACCCACACACACACAAACATGAAACTCAAGAAGGTATGAAAAGGACCTTTACTTGTACACCTTGTTTTCTAGAAAAATATAAGGCCACTCCAAAAAGGGTGCAAATATGTCTAAAGAGAGCGGGAAAGAAAAAAGAAATTGGCTTTGTGTTCTGAGGGTGCTTCTGTAGGTGAGCTGGCTGCAAGTTTCTGCTGTGGGTAGCATCTTGTGTAGTTTGAACCTACTGGTGGCACCAAAGGAGAAACACCTGGGGCCCCTTCCCCAGCTGCCTGTGGTTCAAAGGGGAAGAGGCAGAGAGGAGGTTGAAAACCTCACAGCAGTGAAATGTCCAAGACGCAATGTACTCTTCACTGACATCATTTCACTGAGGCAAAGTTCATTTCCCTAAGGTGTTGCAGAATCCCTACGGGGCTGGACCCTTGAGAGACTTTCGCCAAATGTCCATCAGCTGCCCCACTTAATCCATAGCAGCTTCCAATTTTCCCCCAGAAATTAAGGAAAACTTTTAACACCTATGAGTGATTTGTTAATATTTGATGATTAAATGGATACACGTTGTTTAATGACCTAAGCTCCTTCAGTCTTCCTACCCTTCTCTCAAACAGAAAGTGACTACTCACAAAAATTAAGTCTCTGGCTTTTGAAAGTATTACTGACCTATAGAAACTTAATTTCACATCTTTTATTGTTAGAATCAGTCATGCCTTTTTGTTTCTTTCACTATTTAATTAAAATAGTACATTTTGCAGTTCCCCCAAATCTGATGTTCGTTCTGTATTTATTTTCCTGACAATTCTTGCTTAAGTCATCTTTTACAAGCAGTTCAGCAACATTATCCAGATAGAAAATAAATTTCTTACTAAATGTGTATAATTTTTATTTTATTTTATTTTATTTTTGAGACAGGGTCTCGCTTTGTGGTTCAGGCTGGCCCTGAGCTCAGCCTCCAACTCACATCACAATCCTCCTGCCTCTGCCTCCCGAGTGCTGGGATTACAGCCAGATCAAAAAAGTATCATCAGCTTTCTGTAAACTCCATTATGCTCTTGCTTCATTTCCAAACACAATCACAATGCTCTTCTTAATGAGATTCTGACTTTTTTCCTTTTAGATGATAAACAAAGGTATGTTGCCTTTTAACATTTTATCTCTTAGTGGTTTGAATTTGTAGCACAGGTCAATGGAGAGCTTCAATGGAAAGGAAGAAAGCTGATGTTACTGCTCTTGGAATTAGATCTAGAACAATATTTGTGAGATAATAATTGTCTTTGGAGTCTTCTTCAAATCCCAGGCCTGTGCCTGGGCCTTGTACCTTGGAACTAGCTTTTGATAATTACACTCAGCATAAAACTCACTAATTTTGTACTTAAGTGGCCTGAAATATCACTTGTAATAGCACTTTCATGAATGTAAAAATTAATGATATAAATGATTACTAAGTGACCATGTGTGATTTTAACCACTGTAATAAAAATTCCTTAGGCTTTGTTGTCAGAGATAACAGAGCTAGAAAGACTGGTTTGCCTTCCATGTAATTCTTGTCATCCAAACTGATGCTGTTTTAGTCTTAAAATTTCCTCTTAAACTAAGTGACTTGGGATATTTCACATGTGTCCTTTGTGTTTGTCAAATGAAATCCAAAACTGGTAAAAATTATTTTAGTTTGACTCTTTTTTTTCCTCTGTATATGCCCAATATGAGGCTCAGGAGGTGTTAGGTGAAGTTGGCCCGTGTTTCAGGGGAACTCACTTACTCCCGAAGGATATAAAGAAAAGATTTATGACTTCAGGTGAAAAGCATAAGAAATCTGGTGACCATAGATGGCTTTAGCTTTGGGGTTCTGGTTCACTGGGAGTCTAAAATGAAACTTGCTGATTACAGGGATATGCTTCTATATGTGGAGAGGCTTGCAGAGTCTGTGCATGAATGGGGTTTAGTCTGTGCTCTTTAATGGAATCTACTCTGTCCCCAAAGACGATGGACTTAACTTATAGAAAATAGACTACATTTTCATCTTGTGCATAAGTGTTGTCAATGATATTTTATTGATAGTCCAGAATTCCCCATTTCCTCAATTAAAGCAAATCCTGATAGCAGTTTGCTTTATTCACTAGTGCGATTGAAACCCTAGCCCTGAAATAGACTTGCTCCACGTTCCAATATGTTCTCCAGTATTGTAACAGGAAATCAAGTCATGTCTGTCCGTATCGCCCTCACCACGAATATAATTCATTAAGGAGTTAGAGCTCCGAGGTTTTGGACTATTTTCTGTGTGCTATGGAATTTTTAATATGAAAGGCTAAATCAGAATGTCTGTTTGTGATTTAAAAGCCCCCAAATTGAAGACTTTTGCAGGTGCATGTTGGCATGTGGGTGGGATTGAGACTGTAGACTAGCTCACATTTCAGCACCAAAGTAGAAAATGGGCATGGAACAAACCCTCCCTTGCCCTGTTAACAACCAAACTCTCAGGCAACATCTGGAGTTCTCCTAGGTATTTTGTGACTAAAATATCAGTAGTCATTCCACCACTGGCTGTCACACTCCTGGGCTAAGGACTACAGCATAGTCATTGAAAACATAGTCTTCTCATTGACTAAAAAATGTCCCAGTATGATTATGTTTCAATTTATGAGGAATTATGAAAAGCTATATACATTCTCTCTTCCTTCTGCTTCTAATTTAGTGATTTAGGATATGTGATTGTCTGCTGTCATGCTGGGAAGTAGAAACAAGCACTATTTCCAGGGCACATCATCCTTCGGTTGGCTCCTTGCACTGCTTGTCCTGCTGTGCTTCTGTTCGTGGTGTCAAAGTCTTGTAACAAATAGGCGAATCTATGAAACTGTGAGATGGACAAGATGTGAATTTTTCTGCTCCATCCATTACAATGACAGTAACTGACATAAGATAATATTAAGGCACAGGTAGTATTTCCCATTAGGGTGAGTGTGTGTGTGTGTGTGTGTGTGTGTGTGTGTGTGTCTGTGTGTGTGTGTGTCTGTGTGTGTGTTAAAGAAAAAGAATCCTTTTCCTTGATTGTTCAGATCAATTTATGTGAGTCAGACAAAGTGCTAGGGAAATATGAGAAAAAGCTGATATTAAAAAAAGCTTCTTAAATGCTTGGATAATTTTATCTTGCTGAAGAAAGTGTTTTCCTTAGTTGCCAGGAGAAATCAGAAAGTATCGTTTCAGCCCTTTTATTCTATGTCAAACGTGCCAGTTACATAGGAGCTCATCCTCATAATGATGTTAGAATTAGCATAGAAGAAATGCCTCAGGGAAGAGTTTTCTTCTTTCAGGGAGAACTCAGGCTTCTAACTTTAGGACAAATTACACACAGGAGAAGAGCCTAGGAATTCTGAGTCCAAGGTAACTGATTGCAGGTTAATAAAGTTTTCTTTTGTTTTACTCCACTGGGGGGGAAAAAAAAGCCTCCATTTCTTTCAGTCAAAATTTTCCAGTCGAAATGTCAGGCTGTAGACATACAAGGGAGCAGGATATCTGCTGCCCTTCACCTTGTAGAGTTTATAAAAATATCAACAAACAAACACCAGGGTTTATTTAATAAGTTAAATCAGGAGCGTGTTCTGAAAGAGTCAAACCAAATGCAAAATGTCAGAACAGACCTCTCTGAAGAGGTGATAGGTGTGGAGATGATGTGAAAATGAGATGTTGGTATTTCAAAGAGCAGGAACAGGGCATTTCCGGGCAGATTAGTTATTATTATGTCCCTGGAGCAGAAATGCCTGCATTGATTTAAGTAATTGGAAAACAATCAGACAGGAAGTGAAACTGAACAGAAAGGCGGAGGGTTAATGTTCTTTTCTCCTTTCTGATAGATGGAATTTGTAACATAAAGGTACACGGACTAAAGGGTGTGCTGAGTGGAGCACGTGTTATGGGATTTCAAACACTTTTTTTTTAAATCTTTATTGGTACATTACATACATGCATCATGATTACATTCCATAATGGGGATTTGTACCAGTGTAAGACACAACTTTTAAGACGGAATTATTTTTACTATAATAGATAGTGAGAGACCAGTTGTTTCTTTAAGACAAGAAACTTGTAAATTGGGAAGATCATTTCTAAAAATATTTTCCATTTGTGAAGGGTTTCTGAATAACAAATTTGATCATAAAAGTTAATTCCTGGTCTAAAAAAATGTTTTTCAAATGGAAGATCCAGGTTTATGACTAATTCATCAAAATATATTAAACATTTGAACATATGGGAGAAATATTACTGAATAAATAATTTCAGAGATTATACACTTTTTACTTCCAAATGTTTCATAATAATGGTACATCAAATTTTAAGCTATTATGATAATCTAGGTGTAGACTAAAGAATTTTCTTTTCTTATGTAAACTAGTGCTTGGACTATAATTCCATTTATTTGAACATAAAAATTAGTAAAACTAATGGCTCTGGCAGAGACTATCCAGTTAGGAAGCAAAATATACTGGCAATAGAACATAGAGCAATATGCAGAAAAAACTTAATAAATAAACTATAATTGGGCTTGCAGGAGATTTTGATCATTATTTTATAAGCAGAATTCTGTAGTCAAGGTGGTTGTTCCACATCAGAGAAAACATTAAACACAGACTAGTTCTGAGAATTCCAGTTCTTCACTGGTGCTAGGGGATGTAAGTCATGAGAACACTAGAGATAGTTTCCTCAGAGCATTCTACTGATTCAGATGTTGAAGAACAAGTAACATAAACATTTTTGTAGTTGAGATTGTGCTCATTTTAAATGAAAATGTATACCTTAAGAAATATTTCTTGCATTGCTGATAGTAAATGCATGGAAAATAGT
The DNA here is from genome assembly GCA_004026965.1 of Petromus typicus. Lineage (NCBI taxonomy): Eukaryota > Metazoa > Chordata > Mammalia > Rodentia > Petromuridae > Petromus > Petromus typicus. The sequence goes on from PVIR01019339.1 coordinate 28,644, forward strand.
TACATAGTATATACAAATGATTTGCATATTCTTTTATTACAATGTGTTTAACTCATCTAAGTATTAATTCATTGACATTTATTGACCATGTTGGAAATTGTTAGAAGCACAAATAGTTGGACAAAGTGAGTTCACTGTATAGTTGGAGACTATGGATATGTCTGCCTATGACATTTTGCAGTAGTTGCCAGGAATTATGGAGTATTTCTCAAATATTCCTCCAAAACCTATTAATTATAGGAAAATAATTTAATTATTTAAAAGGTTTTATAATATAATGGGAGATTGTTGTTAGTTTTTAATACCTGATCATTACATTTTCATTTTTTCCTAAGTCCTTTATAAACCAATCAATCCTTTATTAAAAATTAAAAAAAAATTCACCCTTGGGCCTGGGACTTAACTCAGTGGCTCAGGTCCCTGTCTTGCAAGCTCAAGGGCCTGGTTTTGATCTCTGGTAACTATATACAACAATTCTGGGCATGGAGGCTCATGCCCAGCAGCAATCAGTACCACATACCACAGTGCCTGATGTGGTGGCTCAGTTCTGTCATCCCAGCACACAGGAGGCCTAGGCAGGAGGATTGCTCTAAGTCTGAGGCTGAGCTCAGGGCCAGCCTGAACTACCAAGTGAGACTCAGTCTCAAAAAAAAAAAAAAAAAAAAAAAAAATCCTCTTGCTCTTTAACTATGATGCATCTTAGAGATGTCCTATTATTTAAGTGATGACAATGTTTAATCTTTCTACTGGAATCATAAATTGAGAGAAAATGATCAATAATCTCAAATCCTTGTTAGGATCTGAAGTTTTTCAGACTGTATTTTTAGGGTACTTCTGCCTCTAGGTTCATTTGGCTGATTTCTATCACACTAATGTTTGTTCTGGAAATTTTCTAACAACAAGAATGCTTCATTACTTAGTCATTTCAGAGCCAGCAGAAGTTCAGGTTTTTAGTTCTAAGCAACAAATAGAGACAGGAAAGGAAGGAGTCACAGGAGGCAGATTTAAAATACATTTCAATGAAGATTTCCAAACCAGTGAATTCCATTACAGGTAAACTTCGCGTTGCTTCAGCTACAGGCTTCCGTGGTCTCTGCTTTTCTGAAATAGCAGGAAAGATTTTAATAATGAGAAGGAGCAAATTATGAAGGGAAATATGGTAGCATGCTACCAGGCAAGTCCTTAAATAAAATATTCCTTTCTTAGTGTAGTCCTAATGCTGCTCATCTTCTATTAGTTGGGGCCCCTTCATTGACATGGGCAACCATCAAGTGTACAGTAGTTTCATGATGATAATGCATGCGGCATTACAACAAAAACACAGCTACGATAGGAGAAAATAACATAAATGAAATTTACCTTTAGGCATCTTTTCTGGCTTCCCTGAAACAAATTAAAGAGCAGATGAATTTCAGTGATGTCTGTTGTCTTGTTTGCATTCTTTAAACATATGTAATTCTTTTAAAATTAGTTATCAAACATATAGCTATTAAGCAGACTGTGCCAAGCTAGGAAAATAACTATTCATGGATGAATTACATCATGACTTTTTATTAATGGAGATGACCCATAAGTTTTCGAGAATAAAAATTGTAATGAGCAGAAATAAAGAATATTTAATGAGATATGTATCTTTCTAAATTTGTATTTAAATATAAATAATTTGAAATTAATGTCATATATTAGTATTGAATAATTAACTCTTACAATCTTCATCCTATATAAGACCTTGAGAATTTATTTGAGATGTTTACTTCTGACATTAGCCAATTATTATATTATCTAATTTTATAGGATAAATAAGCAAACCATTGAACTTAATCAAAAACCGCCATTAAGATAGTTTCATTTTTCCAAACTATTGGAAGCATTATTGTAAGAAAAAGACAATACCTGCTTCAGAGTTTTTCTATTTATTTAAAATACCGTTACTACTAGACGTGTGATTTTTTTTTTTTAAAATAAGGATTAAAACCCAGGTAAAATAAAACTAGATTTTATGTCTTTATACAATAAGGTGTAATACCAACAAGAAGAGATAACAAATCTTTGAAGTTAGTTTTATCTTTCTATATATAAATATATATCATATTCTAAATATAATTATAATATGATTCTTTCTATATATAAATATATATTAGAAATATATATTTTCTATAAATATTTTCTATTTTTTATATATAAATATATATTATAATAAATATATATATTATATATAATATATAATTATATATTATAATAAATATATATATTATATATAAATATAATATATTTCTAATATAATTATTTCTATATATAAATATATATCTTATACTCTAAATATATATTTCTTTATCTTTAGAAATAGAGACTACTGTTTAAGAGTATTTACTAAAAATTTGAACTCTGGATCAGATTTCATTTATTCAGGATTATTATCTACCACCTTGCTACCTCTGACCCCCAGACACATTTAAACTTATTAAGATCAATTTTGTTATTGAAAATATAGGATAGTGATATGCTTTATCTATATGAATGAGCTGCCGGAGATTGTTATGAGATAATTCACCTAAAGTGTCCCATGCTGATGGCTTCTGGTTCAGAGTAAGCTAGTGTTCAACTGCTTCAGAGCAAATAGTAACATATTTTGTGTTGTCTGGTCTCTATTTCACTTTACCCTTTGACTTCATTTTAAATTTTAATTCAAAACAAATTTAAGTTGGAGAGAAACAAAATTCAAATATAATTAATCAGCTTCCTTATTTACCATGAGATTCAGCAAGGAGTTAATATTAATTATCCTGGATCTCTTTGAATTTAGGAACATTTGATGATTCTTTTTTTTGTTATTTTGAATTTTTTATGTTGTCTTTCGGTCATTCATTGCTTTGTAAAACCCGTACACAAGTAAAACTATAAACTGTTGTTCAACATTCCACATAGTCTTATTTATGTTCTTGCTGGATGTTGTTTTTGGAATTCTTTTCTACTTATAACTTTGCACAGCATATCAGAGTTTTTGTCAGTGATGGCCAGCGTATCTGACGGCACAGAGCATATATACCCGGATGTATACTAGTTTGTACCATCCAGGTTTCTGTAACTATTCTCAATAATATTTGCATAGTTAGACCATTGCTTGGAAATTTATCAAGATATATCCTTATCATTAAGCATTTACATTTAATTTTCATAAAATGTACAGCTCTATTCCCTTTTAACTCAAAATGTTTTGTTTGAGAAGCTTCTTTTCTTCATAACATTCTTAACTTTTTATTTCTAGCATGATTTTAGCATTTTGAATTGTCTTTTTAAGTCTAATTATAAGAGTAATGTATCATTAACTATGTTGTAATTTTCAACTTTTAGCTTTTAACACGTCAGTACTTAATATTACATCAAGAGTTTACTAGCTCTAAATAAATGGTTAGGGTTTTTTTGAATAATTGAT